>JAIFZK010000006.1:4590000-4770000 GCA_027481765.1 Tenualosa thibaudeaui | reverse complement strand
CGGCGGTGGCGGTGGAGGTGGTGTGTGTGTGTGTGTGTGTGTGTTTGTTGCTGGGCCCTGCAGCAACCTCATCCATACAGAATGAGATTAGCGGCAGCAGTGATTAATCTGAGCTGGCCTGTAATTCCTCTTTAGCAGCCTAATGGATGTTATCTCCCTACTCTCAAGACTTATCTTGCTGATCACGGGCAGAAGAGGGAAAAAACAGAAAGTGAAATAGATAAATAAATATAAAATGTACAGACACTTTGTGCCTGTGTGTGTGTGTGTGTGTGTGTGTGTGTGTGTGTGTGTGTGAGAGTGAGAGACAGAGAGAGAGAGATGTTGTAAATGTGTCTGTGCGTGACAAAGGCAATGTGTCTATGCGTGTGTGTGTGCGTGTGTGAGTAAGAAAGAGAGAGAGACGTTGCAAATGTGTCTGTGTGTGACAAAGGCAATGTGTCTATGCGTGTGTGTGTGTGTGTGTGTGTGTGTGTGTGAGAGAGAGAGAGAGAAGGAGAGAGAGGGGTCAGTGAGGAGCTAAGCAAATGAGGCAGATCAGTAGCTGCAAAGTGCTCATTTGTTTTCTAAGAAAAACAGACAACCCCCAACTTCAAAGCCGCTTACTAGCGCAGGCCAAAAAAAAAAAAACAACTGTCAACACAGCCATCCGCAGCCAAACAATAAAGCAAACTACCCATCCTGGTGTCAATACTCTACACTGCCTTAATGTGGGCAAATGTTCCCAAGGTGATTATGCACTAATAACAATTACAGATGGAAACACTGATTAAAGAAGGATGAATGGAAATATAGAATATAGGCACTGATGAGTGTGTCTGGTTTTGATTTCTTTTAATCTCTTTTTTCTTAACACTCAAGACAATTATAAGCATTCTATGACAGCCATATCTAAATACGACTCAAAATGAATTGTACATTTCTGACAACATGACAGTAAGGTCTTGCTTTGTTGTATTTGTAGTCATCTATATGGTCAATAAATACAGGCTCTTCTAGTGTTAATGACATGACTGTGATCAATCTAAGGTGCCAGACTGAATGTGTTCAGTACTTTCTACTGAAGGTATCATATTTACACACACTGTATATCATTCAGCTCAGCAGAGAACAAAGAAATGTACCAAAAGTAAACTGCAGACTGCAAATATGGGTGCAAATATGCCATCAGACTAAGCAGCTTATTCACTGCCATTTTTATCGCAACTCTATGCTGCACCCACTTGAGTATGCGTGTATGAGTGTTCCCACTCTTGTTTGTGTGTGTGTGTGTGTGTGTGTGTGTGTGTGTATGTATGTGTATGTATGTTTGCATCTAATGTGTTTAAGAGTGAATATCTGAAAACTTTATCTGAACATGCCCAGGGGAGGCAGTAACAGCTGCCGTGCATGGAAAGGGTTAAAACCTAAACAAAAAAAAAAAACTCCCACAATGCCATGTGCAGGCGATGCCAGAGACGATAGTGTCCTGCCACTGTATTCTCCGTGGGCCTGCGGTGAACGGCGAGCTGAGTGTTGTGATGCGACGCGTAGCGCCATGGTGCAGCGTCATGCGACTCGTCTCTCTGGCTACAAAGCCATGGGGCTGCAATGGCTCCAGGTAACGTAAACGCTCTCCTAGGGCTGCCCCGTATCTGCCTCCGTGAAATTCTCCCAAGAGGTTTAAGTATTTACCCAGAACACTATCAGACGCTGCCGCAAAATTCAGCTTACCCTGTTGAATAAGTACTTCAAAGAGAATTGCAAAATACCTTGTGCCCGAGACTTATGCTTCTGTATGTTATTTTTTCCACCATCCCTCCCTTCTCTCTCTCTTCCTCGCCTTTCTTTTCTTCCCCTTCTCTTTCTTTCTCTCTCCTTTGCTTTTGTTAATATATTTCCAAAACAGAAGTAGGCTCCATGTGTAAAAATGCATTATCTGTCCCATATTTTCCTCTTTAAATGAATAATAACAATAATCTTGAAGTAATTTCTTTTCTGCATACACTTGTCTAAATAGGTTTGAACGAAAAAAGCTAATATAGAGCTGGAGGTAAACAAGCCCAGCAATAATTAACCTTGGGATTAAACTGCTATTTCATGTGTTCTGATAAGACTGGGAGCTTTCTCTCTCTCTCTCTCTCTGTGTGTGTGTGTGTGTGTGTGTGTGTGTTTGTGTTTGCTGGAGACTGACAGTACTGAATGGTGTTTTGTAGAGTGTAGGATTTTTGGATGCATTTATATCCAGACAGACACACACACACACACACACACGCACACAAACACATGCAAATCAGCCCATAAAAAAGCCCTCACAGAGAAATGGCATACTGTATACTCAAGAAAAGGAAAAAAAAACACTCATCTATCAATGTGACCAACAAGAAAAAAAATACACGCAACATTTTGAAAGGAACTCAATCATTTTCAATAGAAACACGCAGTGTACAATTTATACTCCTATTTACACAACGCATACTTTTAATCTGGCATGAATGCATTTGCCAACACGTGTTTGTTAAATTGTTGTCCTGGCCTGCCTGTGATATATGGGAGTGAAATCCAGAGAAATTGTGTCCCAACATAAGCAATTCTCCTCTCACTCAGCTTCTTTTCAAAAGCCAAGCCTGATGTTTCTCTTTTTTTCTTCTTCTTCTTTTTCTTCCCTTCATCTCCATCTATTTTTTTTTTCAGTCTCAACAAATGAAGCTTTGGCTTGAAATATTATTTATGGTGAAATGCACAACAGAAACCATAACATTTATAATGTTTTACAAACCCATCAAATAAGTGGATAGGGATTAATTGGCCCACCCGACCTTAAAATAATTATATGAACAGTGCAACTCTAAACTCCAATGAAATTGATACACTTTAATAATTAGATTCTTGGCTCTGACCCTGTGAAGTCAATAAAGGGTATTAAGGCCAATTGCTGTCTAAACGCATTACAGACTGGGGTAAACTGTCCGAGGGAGGCCCTCTATTTCATCGCCAATATGATAATCTGTTCTCTTTCTCCCTCCTTTTGTCTCTATCTCTCTCTGTCTCTGTCTCTCTCTCTCTCTTTCTCCCCCTCTCCTTGCCCGTCTGTGTCTGCACTCTGCCATACAAAACCAGATTGGATTCACTTAACCTTTCGAGGGGTTTGATCAAATGAGCTCACGCTGCAATAACATTTACATTGACCCCCTCCTCCTTCCCTCACTCTCAACTCTCCTCTGTGCTAACACACACATGAATGCACACACACACACACACACACACACACATACACAAACACATACACACGCTCACACACACAAGAGACACAAACGTGCCCTTCTTCAGCTAGGTCAATAACCTAATCAGCTATCGATGGCAACCTCCACAGCTTGTGTGAGATTGCATAGCTCTGCCCCCCACCTCGTCACCCACCAAGACAGCCAGCCAACCTCGCACCAGATATTGTTTCTGAGGACCTCCATTAGACACCAATAGAAGATGAAATGGTCAGTGGGTATGTCCACACACACACACACACACACACACACACACAAACACATGCATACACAACCACAGTGATTTAGACCTCAGACAGACACAAACCTCTGTTTCGAGCAACAAAAATGTATGTATACATAGAAGACTGACAAGAATGTCTCCTACTATCGGGCATGACGAATACCCTTTCGTGTTTAGTGAGTGCTCAAGATGACAAGAAGATGCTCAAATTTACCAGTGATTTTAAACTGAGTGCAATCTTTTTTTAATTCTCTTTTTTTTCTCTCTGATGCACTCTGAAATAATTTTCCTTAGCATGGCCTCAGCCCTGCTGTCAGATATAGAGAGAGAGAAGGAGAAGGAGAAAGAGAGACAGAGGGAGAGAAAACTGGAGATCTCTTTGCGTTGTCGTGACTTTTGAAGTCATGGTACAAGCAGCCACAGAAGTCGGCAGAAGGAAAAAAAAAAAGATGACAAATTAGCGAAAAAAGCTGTGGAGTGCAAGGCAGACTGGTAAATCAATTAAAGTCACAGTGAGTGAATATATTAGCATCACCAGAATGCACAGAGAAAAAGAAGCATTCTCCCTTTCTCTCTTCTCTCATTCTCGCTCTTTTATTATTCTACCCCCTCTCTTTCTCTCTCTCTCTCTCTCTCTCTCACACACACACACACACACACACACAAAGAAAAGAATGAAAGACTGAAAGAAGGGGAAGATTTTTTAAAAATGCCACACTGATATTTAAAATATTCTGCATATGGCTGACTATCTCCCCCTTTTTTGGGTTGTCAGCCCAGTGGAAGGCTCTCATTGTTGTGAGGTTTTAGAGAAATGTCACTTTTGTCTGATATGCAAGATAGCCAGTCCTGGGGGAGTGAGCGGGAGAGGCAGTTGGAGGTTGGCTAGGATGGGGTAGGATAGGGTGGGGTGGGGGTCTCCTCCATCACCCTATGTTCTGGCCCCTGGGCTGAGCTTTCTTCACCGCTGGGGTGAGCTGGGAGCTCCTCACACCCCATACCCTTTCAAAAACACCCTTCATATCTCCTCTTCACTACACACACACACACACACACACACACACACACACACACATTCATATGCATGCACACACAAAAAAAAAAAAAAACACGGCAGTGCAGAACAGTAAATACGCTAACACACATATAAATTGTGAGTCAGTGTAACACAAAAAAAAAAAAAACACCACTAAGGGCAACTTCCATATAAGAATTGGTCTCAGACAAGGTGCAGTCTCATACACACACACACACACACACAGACAACCACACACATCTGTTTCACATCTTCACCCCTGACGCCTGATCACACACTACCTTTCTCCTCTGATTCCTTCGCATCAGGATAGGAAGTCATTTGAATAGCCTTCTTTCTCATGTCATCTCTCTCTATCTCTCTCTCTCTCTCATCTCTCTAAAACACTACGCATCAGTGAAGAAGGCAACTGTTTTAGAAGGAAAAGAAGTGGTTGATGAAGTAGAAGAAAAAGAAAGTGGAAGCAGAGAGAGAAAGAAAGAGAGAGAGGAAAGCAGTGGACGTGTTTTATCAGGATGTCATTCAAATGGAAGGTTGAGCATTTGCATCACAACGGAGAGAGCTGAAGGAGCTGGAGGAGCCGAGACTGACTGGGCCCTGGGGAGTGGCAGCCAGCGCCATCAATAAACACCAGCTCCTGGAATACACTTAAAGCACCGGCAGCTCACGCTCTAGTCCAACTCGCAGGCCATCCCATCCTACGCCGTCTCATCCCATATCAGAGCGCCCGGCGACCCTGACGAGCGACAGGAAGAACACAAGCCGTCAGCAGCCCCCTCATTATTACTGTGGCACAGGGGATACGGGGATGTTACACGGAGAAAATAAAACACACACACACACACACACACACACACGGGGAGAAATCTCTTCTCTCTGTCCTCATCTGCTTGTCAACGTAGATTGCGTCAATAGATGAAACACAAGGCAAGCGGGCGAGTGTGTGTGTGTGGGGGGGTCTTTAAAGTGTGTGTGTGTGTGTGTGATGATGATTTCATATGTTCACTGAAATGAGCTTTGCCCATGTTGCAGTGTTGTGTATATTTGAGTTTAATAGAAGGATGTTTCATGTACATACGAGAACATTAGAATGCATGTGGTGATTTTAAACAGCACATTAAAAGCATACAAGACATGTAAAGATGGGAGGAAGTCTTTTATAACCTACTTTTTTCAACCACAGTTTAGTAGTTAACATTCAAGGTTCGATATATATGCTACTTTATGTAAGCTACACGCGATGAACATCTTGAATTAACAATTTTTAAAATACCTTTAATAGGAGTAAAAAAAACAACCATAGCAGCTAATATTAATAGATGTATTTTAAATCATTGCATACATTTTTAACACGAGTGCCACTGCTTTGAATATGTTCAGGACGGCATATATTTCTGGCTTCAACTGTTACACACACCATCTAGGCCTTCATCCATTTCAAAGACAGACAAAAGGACTAATTCTGGGCCCTCAATCCAATTCTAGGCATTTTTAGAAATAATAATATTTTTTTTATAAATTACAACTATTTAAAAAGTTACATTTAATTAAAATTATGAAAGGAAGACTAGGGAGATTAAGAAAAGGAAAACCTGATCATTTTTCCTTGATAACACATCTCTTTGCGTGTACTGCAAATTATGCAAATACAATTACTACTCAGATTTTATTTTTGTCTTTTATGATATTATTTGTGCGTGATCAAAGGATAGATTGCCACCTGCAAATAACACAAACCCAACACACAAAAATAATACTCAAATACAACACCCAACATAATAAACACTCTCACTAACCGTAACACACACACTTAGACAAACATCCACACAAACACACACACACACACACACACACACACACACTTGGGTGTGCTGGAATGGGGCAGTGGACCGAGTGTGTGCTGAGCTATGGCTCGGGCTGGAGCAGATCAGAGGAGGGAGTGATGGCTCTCTCACTGCAAGGCTTTTCAGCATGTCTCACTCCGGCTCACCTCTAAATCCAGCTTCAAATCACACACTTCATCTGAGAGTGGTGGCAGACACACACACACACACACATACACACACACACACACACGCACACGCACGCGCGCACGCGCACACACACACACACACATGCACACTGCAGCTGGGCTGGGCTCTTCTTAGCTCGGGCAGCGCATTAGATGTGATTACTGCTCAGCCTCAATGGCACTCAGCTGGGCTTTGCAGCCAGAGAGCCGAGAGACACACAGACAGAGAGAAATAGAGAGAGCGAGAGAGAGAGTAAGAGAGAGCTAGAGAGAGAGAGAGAAGGAGAAGAGGGATCGAGACTGAGATGAGACCCTGGTGCTATGCTGGTGCAACAGTGCCCCCTGCAGTTTCTTTGCAGACAAGTCTCCATCTTTCACCTCACAGAATGACACAGTGGCTCACATCTTCTCATCTTCCTGTTCATTTTTCTTCATCACTACTTCATCATCATCATCATCATCATCATCATCATCACTACCACCATCTACATAATCATTAAAATTATCACAACCAATACAATCATGTGATAAAGTAAACAAGAACAATGTGTTATAAGAACAGCAACAGCACTCTGTTTTGGCTGAGCTGACATGCTATTCATACACTACACACACACACACACACACACACACACACACACACACACATACACACACACGCACACACAGAGATCAAGATAAAACATATGGCACATATTTCATTCATTGAGTAAGAACACATGCATGTTCTCTCTTCAAAGTTGGAGACTGCATAGCATAGCGTAGTTGGCAAGGTAAGTAATGACAACCACGTTGCAAGCACACCTACCCTCAAAACGTTACAGCAACACAATTACAGACACCAACACAATTACAGACACCATTAACACACACACGCCTGCGAGACAAAAAAAAAAACAAAAAACTCTTTCATTAACTGTCACACATGCACCCCAGTGCTGCAACCACATCAAGTGCGGGCAAGTTCAATTATGCAGCACAGGGACTAGATAGTCAGCACCTTCTGAGAAAGAACCATGAAGTCAATCCGTGTTTAAACAGGTCAGTACTCATGTTCGCCCAAGAGCTATAACTCACAATATGTCACTGGCCTACCTGTCTATACACATAGCTGCATCAGACTGGGCTTCATTTCAATGCCATCATTCATGGCTACAATTTGTCATTGACAAATATATATATATATATATATGTTTTTATCTTCCTTAGGCCCGACCAAACATAAACATAAATGTAAATCAGATGAGTTATGGTGTTCAGCTGTACAACTTGGCAAAAACAAACCGAATTTATTTTGTGTTGTGCGTTGTGTATTAAGAAGTGCTTGAGATAAAAGTGAGGGCATTTTAGAAGTGTGGTATTGATATGTAAGACGTGCCAGGAGGCTAGTGAGACACTGTTAGCGTGCGCTCCTTAATGATTCAGCTGTGACTTCAGTCGTGGAGAACGATCTGGTCGGGTCGGCAACCCCCACTGTCACTTCCACTCTTGTAAAAACCTCAAAGCGTTTGCCGTGAACCCTGTCACACACACACACATACATACACACACACACAAACACACACACCACACTGGCACTTGGCTCTGCTAGGACCCTCTGCTTTCTCTCTTGACACACACACACACAGTGTCAGCAAGACAGGGAGACAAACACACACACACACACACACACACACACACTCTTACCATGACCTCCATCTGCCTCCAGTCCTTCTCCAGCTGCTCCATGGGTTGACTCCACCAGCTGCAGAAGCGGGAGTAGCGTCGGCCCTGGAACCAGTACTGCCTCAGCCACTCAAACTCCACCTGCAGAAAACACACACACACACAAATAGAGGGTGTTAGACTCACATATGCAGCGCACACACACACACACAAACACACACACACACAAATAGAGGGTGTTAGACTCACATATGCAGCGCACACACACACACACACACACACACACACACACACACACACACTCACATATGCAGCACACACATGGAAACTGAGCACAGCTTGCCTGAGCAGGAGAGCAGACGAATGGGCTGGATGCATGACATTTATTGCTGGAGCGCTGGAGGTATGAAGACAGATTTGCGTGGAAAGACTCTTCTTCAAACACAACGGGGATAAAAAAAACAAAAAAAAACTACAGATCTATTTTCCCCTGCAAGCATACAGTGGACCGCCTCAGCACAGAGCACTTCCTGATATGGGTGGCTAGAGGCACTGAATGGATGTTGGCCAAACAGGTTATAAACAACCACTGTAGTCCTGTCTACAGTTTTATTCAAACTGATACAAAGAGACTACTCAAATATACCTTTTCTCCGCACCACTCTCTTAAAACATCAACCAAAGCCTAGTCTCCTGTCCTGGCCATACAAAAACAATACATATTTTCCTTCAAAATGTATGTTTCTTTTTTTATCAAAAAAACTTTTTATTGCTTTTTTAAAAACATGGAGTGGGGAAGGAGGGGGTCAAGGTGAGACAGTTACGAGTTATGAGTTACGAGTTACAAGTTACGAGTTACGAGTATTTACTGTACAGACCATTTCAGTGATGTAAATGAAAACAATGCACTTTGTACAAAGTACTTCTGCTGCATAAAGATAAAATGGAATGTTAAACCAGAAACCTTTTGGGAACAGTTATGATGCTAATAATCAAACTCTCTTGAAACGATCTATATGACAGATGACGTAGACAGGAGATGGTAGGACATAAATGTTCAGTCTACAGTTCTGAGAACGGTTGAGCTGTGAGATATCAAATGCATAGACAGAGAAATGTACATATAAAAGAGTCCAAATGAGTTCAAATCAGTTTTATACTCTCTCTCAAATGCACACACACATGCTCATACACACACACACATACATACATAAAGAAGTAATTATCACAATGTAGTATCTCCTTGTGTATTGGGCTAGGGTCAGGTTAGCAGTAATGGTCCTGGTGCTGTGCTATCCTGGGCTGTCTACTGTTGGCAGAGTTAGCTGCATATGGATGGGGCCTGCAGCACATGTTGGGCTGAGCCTCTGTCTGAGGCAGCCAGCCATGGAGAGACAGACACATAGAGAGAGAGAGAGAGAGAGAGAGAGAGAGAGAGAGAGAGAGAGAGAGAGAGAGAGAGAGGAGGCTGCTGATCCAAAGGGGCGTTATTATTAATGCAGCCCCCAAAACCTGGAGATCAAGGTGAACCCTGCCAGGACTTAAAGGTGCCCCTGGTGTTTGTACAACCTAGATTACCACACGGCAGCAGACACACACAATACATGCATGCATGCACATGCACGCACAAACATGCACACACACACACAAACAAACAGGTTTACATCCACACAGAATAGGCATCCACAAAAACAGTCAGAAAAATTTGTTCAAACAAAAAAAAAGATATGAGATAAATATATACATAAATGAAGACATATAAACTGTATTAAATATATAAAGCATATATTCCAAATGTACTAAAGCACTTCTAGTGCACACCATTAGTTTGACTGTTTCAACTGAGATGGTAAAGGTTGAGGAATGTGACTGCCTGATGACTGACACACACACACGCATGCACGCACGCACGCACGCACACGCGCACACACACACACACACACACACACACGCGCGCACTTAACAGTTCCTGTTCCTTAACAGTTGCTGTACCCACAACCCCTCTGCTTCTCTTCCTGTCTCTCTCTCTCCTTCAAGGGAGTGACAGTTTACACTACAGAAGTGCTCACCTTTTCTCCTCTGGGGACTTTTTTCTGAATTTGCTCTTTTGAAGTGCTGGTTTAATCCTCCTAAGGATGCTTAACCTAGCCAGCTGTGTGTATGTGTGGGTGTAGATGCCTGTAGTAGCTTTTGTGTTTGTGTGTGCGTGTGTCTGTGTGTGTATGCATTGGAACATGTATTTGTGTGTGCGGCAGGGGAGGAGGTGGGGTATGTTGTTGTGTGTGTATGTGTGTGTTTGTGTGTGTGAGTGAGTAATCATGCTTGTCTCAGAGTTTGCCCAAATGCAAATACAAGAAACTCTGATATCACCCACCCACACACACACACACACCTCCTCCATTCAACAACAAAGAAGTACTCCTAAGATGTGCCTGAGACCCAATCCCACCAGCTTTAGAGAACAACAGCAGCGTAGCAATAAAACACAGGCAGCACAGGTAGCCCCTATGTCTTTCCCTAATCACCCTGTCTCATGCTCTAATACTAGTCAGAACAATGTAAAACAAACTTGCCTTGAGCCGTCAAATAATCAAAAGTTTGGCTAATACTTAGTTAACACCAGTGAAAGTGCCTCACAGTACAAAATAGTGATGTGTTACTACATGATAATGTATATTTTTTAAAGAATTAAAGTAGTCTATTTTACAATTTACAGTGTGGGGAATTATATAAATATATAAACAAACTTAACAAATAGCAGTGAAATATCATCTATGTTGGTGTGTGTGTGTGTGTGTGTGTATACTGTATCTAAGGCTCTCCATGAACTCTACCAGCTTCAAAGAAATGCTAGGCCTTTGTGTGGCTTAAGACCTACACTGCTCTGCAATGGCGTCCACACATGCTGAGCTGCACACAACAAAGTCGCCCACGTTATAAGGGAGGAAAAAAATGCCAAAGTCACCCCCCGTTTCAGTTGCACTAGCCCCCTTGTGCTCTGTGATTGTCCATCTGTCCTTAACAGGGAGAACACTGTGCAAAGGGGATGAGCTTTGAGCCAACATGGCCGCCGTACCCCATAGAGCAGGCTTATCATGGCCATAAAAGCAGGTGACCCCGCGACTGGCATTTCGAACAAGAGCTGCCCTGGTGAGAGATAGTGAGACACTCGATGGTTAAATGCCACCGTTCCAGGTAAAGGGAGGGGAGACAAGGCTTTGATTATGCCAGCTGTCCTCTTCTCTCTGTCTCTTTCTCTCCCTCTCTCTCTATCTTTTTTCTCTCTCACCCCATGCTGTTCTCCTCCACTTATTCTCTTTCTCAATCTCACCACTTTCACTCTCACTCTGCCCCTCTCTTTCTTTCTCCTCTACACCTCCCTCTCTTTGTCTCTCTACTTTGCTCTAACCCATTCTCTTTCCCGCACTCCAACCCATCACTCTCTCCCTTTCTCTCCTTTTCTCTACACCATCTCTCTCTCTCGCCATTGGACATAGGGCCCCCTTGGAGTCCCCTGTCATCTCGCTAGGCAACGGACGTGCTAACTGCCCAGTGGCCCCTGGCCATCGAGCAGCCGGGGTGAGTGAGTGAGAGCTGCATCGTGGCGACCCCGGGAGTCGGAGGCGAGGGTCCCTCTTTTAGATTTAATGAGGCGAGATTTTTCCCACACCTCAGGCTCGGCTCCCCTGAGTCGCCGCGATCAATTCCCTCTCCTGGGCCCCCGGAGATAGGTGCTGATGACTGGCCAATCAATAGAGGCCCTGCATTTACTGTTTACCCGCCAGCCCCTACCACCACCACCACCACAGTCACTACCAACACACACACACTCACAAACTTGACCACACACAGAAAGGGCTCAAACACACATGCACAAAGCTTCAGGTTTTTCAAGTCCTATGACATGTGTTTTTTGACCATTTCTTAGCCAAACAGCTGCTGACATATGTCATATGACATAAAAACACACAAAACACACACACGTATACACACACGTACACACACTCAAAAGTCCTGTATACCCAAACTCTACATATTGAAAACAGCACAGGTGATGCTAAGATGCTAGATGAGGTGTGTTTGTCTGTGTGTGTATGTGTCCATGTGTTCCTCGCTGCCTGTCTAACATGTGGGCGTGGGTGTGTCCCTCGCTGCGTCGTGTTAGCGTCGTGCACTGACAGGCTTCATTAGGGCGCTCCCTCTGGAGCCCGTGTCAGGGGCCCACCTGGGAAGTGACAGGGCAGCTTCAGATGAGTGGCGACGGGCTCGCACGCCATTAGCATTTCAAAGGCCCACAGATTTCCACATCAGCCAACATTACACTGTTAGCCATGCTAGCACTACCAAACAAGGCCCTGCTACTCAAGCATGGGACAAGAGCATGCAGAAACAGAGGCATGGGGAACCAGAGGCAGGGGGAACCAGAGGCAGGTGGAACCAGAGGCATGGGAAACCAGAGGCATGGGGAACCAGAGGCAGAGGGAACCAGAGGCAGAGGGAACCAGAGTCAGGGGGAAACAGAGGTAGGGGGAACCAGAGGTAGGGGGAACCAGAGGCATGGGGAACCAGAGGCAGAGGGAAACAGAGGCATGGGGAAACAGAGGCAGGGGGAACCAGAGGCAGAGGGAACCAGAGGACCTGGAAACAGTGATAGCCAAGAGAAGAACCAGTCCCACTCCATCAGTCCCTCTCATTCACTCTTATATCTATGAAGGTATGGTAGTTACTATACGTTATTACTTAAAGTATGTTATACAGGAGTTCATATATTGACATATAACATATTTTCCCCACTTCTTTTATTTTGGCAAGAGATGATATTGATAACATTTCCTTTCTCTTCTCCTCTCCTTCCATCTCTCTTTCTTTCTTTCTTTCTTTCTTCCTTTCTTTCCTTCTTTCTTTCTCTATCGTTCTTTATAGGTAAATGATTGTATGTACAGCATATGTGTAAATCTTGTACTTCATCGCTTGACATATCTCCCTTGTCACACAGCAACATTCTCCAGTTCTAGGGCCTAACAGCAGCTCTGCTACATCACCATATGAAACCCTCAAACGGGTTGTAAGTCCATAAGTACACGTCCGCGCCGCCCTACAAACATATTCGCTGCTTGTTTAAGGGCAAGCTCGAAAGGTGCAGCCAGTGCCACCGCTCTCGTGATTTCCTTCGCTTGTTCAACTTCTCGGGCCGACGTGTCAAACGAGACCCCAGCGCGAATAACGCTCTGACCCCACAAGAAAGCCCAGTCTAGAATAACAAATAGACTATAGATATGTATTATATAAATATATATAAAAAAAACAATGCACCATTTAAGGGCTCTGGTGGGCAACTCTAAACAAATGGGCCGATCGATCATCTCAGCAGCCACCTCACCGGCCGGCTCCTGCCACCTCCTCTGGGTCCTGCTCCGCCACGGATCCTTCTTTTATTATAAATGGCGCCCCGTTTTGGCGGAATAAATGGGGGGCCACGGCGGACGCGGCCGAGGCGGAGTAATCCTGCAGCGGGCGATGGCGGACACTCAGGAGGGCTGGGATGATGGAGGGCCAGGTGAGGGAGGGGGGAGGGGTTGTCTGCAGGACTCAACCACTGCTTTATAGAGTCGCTCCCATCCACCAGCTAACGCCCACACACACACACATTTCTTTCCCCCCACCCCGCCAAATAATTAATGGAAAGGTCCGACCTTTCAACAGCCTGGCAGGAGGCACATCTGTCATGACGTCCGCGACTCCCACACGTGCCCACACAGACACACACACACATCTGTATACAACCACATACACACACACACACCTACATAACCCAATATATATATATATATATATATATATATATATATATACACACACACACACACACACACACACACATACACATGTGTCCACACACACACACACACACACACACACACTCACACACTTATTCACTAATTCACTGGGGTCTCTATACACCGGGCGCTACCTGTGAGAGATGAGGTGCTATTTTCACCGTTAGCCTCTGGCACCCCTTGCCCTCCCATCAGAGACGTGCGGGAGTCTCTCTGCTGTTAGCCACTGATTACTCTGCCTGAGGTGGGTGGCCAGGGAGTCAGCGCTCCTTAAATAAAGCACCACACACACACACACACACACAGGAGCCCCAGCCCTGATGAAGGCTCGCCTCACACACACTACATGACGTTTAGAGGATAATACATTCACAGAAGCAAGAGGTCACAGCATAAATCTTCCAGTTCTTCACATATGCTATGGACTATATGTAAATAATGTTTTCTATATAAATTAGAGGTCCATACAACTACAAGTACTCTGTAGAATGCAGACTAGGGCACAGGGATGTGCGGTCATATGTTTACATTGGATATTATGATGGTACTATATGTAGGTACCTACAAATACATGCAAGGATACATACAGACAGAACTAACAGACACTTAAGTCTGTGCATGCACAGACATACACAGAGTAGTACAAATGATGTGCATACTCACACAGACGCACAAACACACACACACACACACACATACACATACACACACTCAAAGAAAACAAACACACGCACCTCATTGTGGATCTCCTCACAATGCTCCAGGGTGCTGAGGAGGAGTGAGCGCAGGCTCTTAGTGCCTGTGTCAGGGTCGACCTTCAGGTTGTGCAGGGCCTCCATGCAGCGCCTCTGTATGTAGTCCAGCGTGCCTGTGGTGCACTGAGGACACAGACACAAAAACACACACACACACACACATACACATACACACATGCGCACACACACACACACACACACACACGCACACGCACACATGCACACACACACACACACACACACACACAGACAAACACAGACTTAAAAGCAGCTGCAACTCAAAACCATTCTTCCCAATGACAAATACAGTATGTACAATGGTAGAGCGGGAGGGGGACTCAGCAGCCCAACTGAGAGTTCATAATGATATTGACATAATCATATTGATGTTTCATTCTCCAGCCTATAAAACTGCACCCTAATCAATAATCTTGATCCCGATTAGGGTGCATGTTAGGACTGCAGCAATAATATTTTGATTCCAATTCAGATTCGGATACTGTTCTCAATACATTCTTATTCCTCTACAGTCCCTGTGCTGCAGTAGAAGATGCAGTCGAGGGTAGCGTAGTGGTTAAGGAACATGGCTTGCATGCTAGTAGCCTGGAAGTTGTTGGGTTCAAATCCGTTGTGTCCTTGAGAAGGCACTTAACCCTTGGTTGCTCTAGGGCTCTGGGCTAACTGATAGTAAATGGCTTGGTATAAAAGCGTCTGCTAAATGCATAAAGGTAAATGTAAATGCTGCCTTGTAACAAGACCTCACCTGGGCCACTCGGTGTGTGGAGCTGAATCGAGCTGTGTCTCCAGCCAAAACACAATGCTGGTGTGTGCGGTTCAGATCATCTGCAGAGATGTTCACACACAGAAGACACGCATAAACATAAAGCATACACACAGAGCCAATGTTGTCACTCGCTAATACTGTTTGATATTCCCATTGTTTTCCCATAAAAACAAGCACAGATGACACCCATGGGTGTCTATAGCCTATGTGCAGTTTGCCATTATTTGAATTACAACATAATAAATTATCAGCGTGCGAGACACTTGTCTGGCACATAGCGTGTGAACCGTCAGAGACAAGAACAAACACGGTCACGCCACCGTCTAATTCAGTGCACCCAATGAAACTAGTTTAGGTTTGTCTTATTGGATTGCCTGTCGTGGAGGAGGAGGACAAACAAAAACAAAGGGTTTAAAACACACTAATGTGCACGGTGGCTCTTGGTAAATAAAAATCCCATCCATTGATGGATGTCTCGTCACTCTATCTGACAAGATTTTGGGGGATTAAGCATCTTGCCATATTATCGTCTTAAGAAGAGAGAAGAGCGAGGCTGAGGGGAAGGGAGATGGACGGGGGTGGGGGGGAGAAAAACAGTTTATATCCCATAATAATATATGATCTCCTTCAAATCTGTCCTGCATGCTGCCTCTGCAATGAATCACAAGGCAAACTACATCCCTGTAATAAATATTTATCTTCATTTGCCCCTCATCTGGTGCAGACTGTCCTTTCCAGGAAGCAGGCTTTTAAATATATTGGGTCAAGTCTCACTCTTGTGGTCCCCCGATGCATTCGACACTGGAAATCTTATTACAAGCCCAACAACCCCCCCCTTCGGCTCGCTCCTCAAGAAAAAACAAGGCCTGTGTCCATCTTGCATTGTTCTTATTTCACCACTGTGCTTCCATTTAAGTGTGTGTGTGTGTGTGTGTTTGTTTGGGGGGTGGGGGTTTCAGGAGGAATAACATTGATTCAATTTGCACGTGGCACACAAGCCCACGCATTAGCAACTCACAGGCCAAGTGCTGTGACAAATGATGGGTAAAGACATTATGGCGGCACGCTGACACATATGGCTGTCTCTCTCTCAACGTCATCTTTTTCTCCCCTGGTGACCCCCCCCCCACATTAGTGCACACACACACACACAAATATCTACATGGCTCACAATTCTCAATGGCATATCATGATATGAGTTGGCATATCACAGGAACTACCTAAGCAACGTGTCCTGGTTTACCCCCCCAAAGCCACCGAGCTGCCCCCTTATTGGCCGTGATGTGGCCCGCATGCCAGAGCTCACATCATGTTACATCACAAGCGTTGGTCCCTCCTAAAATATTAATTCACACTGACCCTATCCCAGACTTGTCCAATGAGAGAGTTAGCAGTTTTGGACTGGCATAAATAAGCACATGGGGAGAGAAAGGTCACCTGTGTGTGTGTGTGTGGGGGGGGGTGATGGGGTAAGGCGGCCGGGGGGGGGCTTACGGTTCTGGAACATTTCTGTCAGGCACTGGAGAACAGTCACACTCACAGACAGGACCCCATCGACACAGTTATGTTCTAAACAGATGAACATGGTCTCACAAGAAACCATAGGCCATAAAAGACATGAAGAGGGAGCAAGCGTCTGTGCCAGACACTCTGTGTGTGTGTGTGTGTGTGTGTCCTGGGTCAGTGGAAAAAAAAGATGCAAGCCAGTCATTCTTGAACACAGCAAATGGGGGTCATCTGAAGTGTCCTGGCTGAGGTTGACAGATACAATGAGACATGAAGTCTTGCTGCAGCCAAACTGCGGAGAGATGGAGACAGAGAGAGGGAGAGAGAGAGAAGAAGAGGGAGAGAAGGGGAGAGGGAGAGTATAAAAAGAGAGAATCTGGAGAGTAATCAAAAGAGAGGGATAGAGATGACAGGAAGGAGAGGAAAAGGGTGTTTGTGTGTGTGTGTGTGTGTGTGTGTGTGTGTGTGTGTGTGCGCGTGCGTATGTCAAGAAAGGAGTAAGAAACAGTCAAGAAAGGAGTAAGAGCAATCCAAAGGGAGTGATAAGGCTTGATGCAACATGGAGACACAGAATGGGGGGGCGGGACAAGAAGAAAGAATGATCTGGAGGAGAAATAGAAAGAGAACAGGAGTGAGTGAGTGAGTGTGTGTGTGTGTGTGTGCGTGGCTGTCTTTCTGGAGCAAGAATAGGCCTGAGTGCTCATCTGTTGGAACCATCAGCATAAAGGCCTCTGATTTACACCACTGCTCCTCTCTAAGTCCGCCAGAGTATGTGTGTGTGTGTGTATAAGAAGATGGAGGGATATGTGTGTGTGGTGGTGGTGAGGAAGGTAGATGTGTGGAGGGGGTGGGTCACACTACTTCATAAAATAACATTTGGTTTTCTTAACCTCCCTTAATGCGGGACGATTTCATGGGACCTTAAGTCGACATGTGTGCACAGGAAAAGAGAAGCTGAGTGAGGATGGGGGGAAACAGAGAGAGAGAGAGAGAGAGAGAAAGAAACCCCAGGGCCCCACTGGGGCTCCATGGCTCTGGGAGTGAGTGAGCGGTGCGGCGTGGTGCGGCGCAACACACACACCCGGATGAAAGGGGAGAAGGCGAACCGTGCATCTGCTGGGGTCCTGGGGGAGGGAGTAATGCCTGCCTGAAACACATCAACATGAGAGGAGGCACCGGCACACCGCCTTTTATCTCACTGAACTAATGGAGGGTAACTGTTTCCGCACGCAATATATATATATGCTTACGCATAGTGTGTGTGTTAAGACAGATGAAGAGAGAGATTGTGTGTGTGTGTATCTGTGTGATTAAAAGTGTGTGAGGTTTTGTCTGCAGGTGTGGATGTGTGTGTTTCTGTATGTATTAGAGTGAGTGTTTTCATATGTGTATGTTTCTGTGCCATTGTAGGGCGTGTGGTTTAAGCGTTGCTGAGCATGTGTGCAAGCATAGATGAATTTGTGCTTCTAAGTGCACTGTCAGTTAGATGAAAGAAAGTGAGTTTGTGTGCAAATGTACAGTGTGTGTGTGTACAGTATGCAGTATACATGTACTGCACGCATGTGCATGAGTCAACCACAAATTGCATGTTTTTTGCACGTGACGTGTGTGTGTGTATGTGTGTGCGTGTGGGGGGGGGGGGGGGTATTCACATACATGCATGCTTGTATGTGTGTGTAAAGTGGGTGAGGCAGACATGTTTGCATGTGTTTGCATTACCCATCATGTAGTAGCAGTCTCCAGACTGCAGAGGCAGGGCAAGGCCTGGGGTGTGGATGTCCCAGGCCACCTTCAGCCCCACTCTCCAGCAGCTCTGCTTCTGCCCACTGCTGCTGCTGCTGCCTCCACCTTCACCTCCGCCGGGGCCACTGCCACTGCCACCGCCACTGCCCCCTGCCTGGTTGCCCCCTGCCTGGCTGCCCTCTGCCTCAGCCTCCCCTTCACCCTCCACTGCCACCGCCATCCCAGAGTCCCCTTCTCCCGGGTCGCTGGGGTCACCGGAGTCGCCCGCGTCCCCGGTCTCACTGCTGCTCCCCGGAGCCTCGGCGGCACTGCCCGACTCGCCCGAGCCCCCGCTCTGGGTGTCCTTCCCAGCATCCCCTGCTTCGGCCGGCGCCGACTCCTGCACCGCTGGAGGGGAGAAGAGAAACACAACAGCGTGAGGCACACTGAAAGCAGTGCATGATGGGAGAATCTGATTAGATGGTGTGGTTTTATCCACAAATCACTGCTGCACACACACCTGGAACATAAGCAACATTCACAAAAAAAGCCTTTGTGGGGAAGGCACTACTAATGAAATTGCACTGTTGAGATGGACATGAAGAAAAAACAGCACAGCATTTTGGGAAATCACTCCCTCTGTAGCAAGGGAGCAGAGAAAGAGAGAGAGAGAGAGAGAGAGAGAGAGAAAGAGAAAGAGAGAGAGAGGAGGCCTGAACTGATTTGCCCATCAGTAAAAATCAATACTAAAGTCCTCTCCAGCCTCGGCAGGCCTGCTGGCTGGCTTTTTCTTTGCTCAGCACGGATAAATAGTAACTTAATTTTCCGGCCAGTGCGTTGTGAGAGAAGCTCAGCGCCACGGTTCCCAGAGGCCTTCTCCACACGGCCAGATCAGCAGGCTTCATGCTGACCAGCACAGGGCCCATCAGCTGGGTCAAAACCAATATGGAGCAGAAAGAGAGAGGGGGGGAATAAGAGCCAATAGAAGGGAAAAAAGAGAGCAAAAAAAAAACGAGTGATCTGACAGAATGAAAGAAGGAAATGTCTTTAGGAGAATGAGCAGGTGTCGTGTGAAACAAGCGTAGAACTGGAAGAGTGTGTATGTGTGTGTGTGAGTGAGTGTGTGTGTGTGTGTGTATTTCCTTTCCATCCATGCACTTCAGAATGTGTTACGGTGCAACAACTGAATTGAAGCATTGCGAGGACAGAGTCCAGCGGAGGGCAATAAAAGTCAGCCTCACACACAAGTACAGATGCACACACTCCCACGCGAATGCAGTAAAGAGACAAAAGAGAGGGAGACAGACAGAAACAGAGACAGAGAGAGAGAGAGAGAGAAAGTCAGAAAGGAAAAAAGAAAAAATTCCTCATGCTTACAATCCCATCTCTCTAACTCTCTCTCTCTCTCTCTCGGTCTGCTGTAACATTTCACAGCCCTGTGAGTAAAGTGAACATTACGTTTTGGGGTAATGCATAAAGCACAGAGACAGATGAGTGGTGGTGGTGGTGAAGGGGTGTGTGTGTGTGTGTGTGTGTGTGTGTGTGTGTGTATGGGGGGGGGTGTTGCGTGTGTGCCTGTTCACGCTGGGAAGCTTTTGTCAGGCTTCGTCTCTCAGAAGTCTCCGAGCTGAGGGGTCAATTTAGCCTCAGAAGGCACAGCTGTGGAATACCTCCACACCTCCCTCACTACTTCTTACTCTCCCCTTCTCCTTCTCTCTCTCTCTCTCGCGCACTCCCGCTTTACGTTTGAAGCCGGACCTTCTTCCCCTGGGGGTCAGAGTTCAAACGGGCCTGAACGACGAGCCCTTTAAACAGGCCCTTTTTTCAGCGGGGAGCCAGGTGGTTCTGCTTAGCCCAAAACAGCCTGGTTTTAGGCCCAGAGAGAGTGACAGAAAGAGAGAGAGAGAGAGAGAGAGAGAGAGAGAGAGTTGCAGAGAAAGAGAACAGGAGGGAGAGAAAGAGAGAGAGAAAGAGACATGGATTATAGAGAGGGAATGAGACCATAGAGAGAGAAAGTGGATAGACAGAGAGAAAAAGAAAGAGAGAGAGAAAGAGAAAGAGAGAGAGACAGCATAGAGAGAGGGCAAGGGCACACTGAGAGGGAGCCCTGGCTGTGGGAAGCCTAGAGCCTTCCCTCCTCATGATGGATGAGGTAACGTGGCCGCGTGTAAGGAGGATGTAGAACATGGCGTCTGCATGAAACAGCACGCACTCCATTACAGAGAGGAACCACGCTGCTGGGTGCAAAGGTTAGTGTTCTAGCTCTGCTGGGAATCCCTGTGAATGGCTACATAAAAACACCCTCCGCACACACACACACACACACACACACATACACACACAAAAAGCAAGGCCTTGGCGCATGGGGAAAAACACACACATCTCTGGGAAGTTTAAACAGATCCATCTCGGTGATGCGATGAAGGCAGCAAAGATGATGATGAGACAAGCGTCTGTATGTGGGGGACGCTTTCCAAACATGGCTCATTATCTGTTAGTGCCACGCTGTCGCCATCGATCACTCCTGCAGGGGACCTGCTCAGATCAGATGGGAGAGATATGGGCTGTTTGTTGACTTGCTTTCTCTCTCTCTCTTGCTCTCACTCTCTTTCTCTATCCCTCATTCTACAGCTTTGCATCTCCGTTTTGGCATCTCTTTGCACACATGATCCTCCCTCTACCCTTGCCTAAGATAACACGGTCTGTGTGTGTGTGTGTGTGTGTGTGTGTGTGTGTGTGTGTGTCTGTGAGTGTAAGTCTGAGTGTGTGTGTGTGGTGGGTATGAGAGAGCAGTGGTGATGACATTTGATAATGTCCTGACACTATCACAGCAATGCATCTGATGGCACGGCCCACCAGAGGCCATGTTTTTAGGCTGCTGTACAGTGGAGACAGGCCCGAGTGAAACACACACATACACACACGCACGCACGCACGCACGCACGCACACACACACACACACACACACACACACACACACACACACACACACACACACACACACACACACACACACAGACATCTGATCCAATGCTACACAACTGTTCATACAGCCATGATAAAGCTCAGCTCAACACACAGTCTGAGTGGATGTCACACACACAGCACAGCACTATGATGACACCAGACAGGGACAGAGGTGGATAACGTCTCCCTAACCCTCCACTGAACAGACTACAGCCTCTGGTGATTTTATGACTCTAGTTGTCAAGACTAAAACACTGTAGGAGGAAGGTCATGACAAGGTCAGGATCTATAGTAACTATTTATACAGGATAAATAAATCATATGTGCTCGTCAATGAGCAGCTTAGCATTTACATTTACATTTGTGCACATTTAGCAAACACTTGTATCCAAAGCAACTTACATTTTGTCAACTATCAATTACATCAGGGCCAGAGCCAATTACATCAGGGTTGAGTGCCTTGCTCAAGGGCACAATGAACCCACAATTTCTAGCATGCTAGCCAGGTTCCTTAACCACTACACCACATCGCCACACAGTTAACAGTTCATTTTTAATTCAGTTAGGTAGATGTGTGCAATGAAATCTGTTGGAGGAGGCCATGCTTACATCCTACAGATTTAATGAATGGTTTTCATTTATAAAACCTCCTAACTAAACTAAACTAAAACCTCCTAACATAACATCCACATGAAGTCACTCCGCTGCATACTGTCCAGAGAATCCTTCTAATAGCATCATCTGGTAAAGACTGCTCTTGAAAAGAAAGGCAAGGTGTGCATACTAAAGTTTGCTTTTATAAAAGCTCAAAACAGAAAGCTGAAGAACCCCAGAGACTGAAGGCCCTCTGAGGAGAAGCTTGGCCATCGTGGTGTAGTGTAAATGAGGAGACGTTTCCTTCACCTCATCCCCTATATGGGTTCAAACACTCGTCACTGCATTAACTGCTAAACACCATAAGGCACCACACACTCACACTCAACACCCACATACACACACACACACACACACAAATACACATGCACACGCAAACTAACAAACAAGCAAGCAAACACACACACACATACACACATACACATAAACTCTCTCTCTCACCTTTCTCTCTGGGGCACACACAAACTAACAAACAAGTAAGCACACACACACACACTTTCTCTCTCTCTCACCTTTCTCACTGGGGCAGCTGTAGCTGTAAACAGCGACGGGCGAGAGGGGCACCAGGTTCTCATCGTGGTGCCAGCCCACTGCCATCTTGCCCATGCCATAATAGGGCTCCTCCTTGAGCTGGCTCATGGCGGCCGGGTCCATGTAGTTGAGCAGGGTGATGTTGAACGGCACGGGGCCCGACTTGCGGCTGGAGGAGCACGCAGGGGGAGAGGCAGGTGTGATGATGGTGTGTGAGCAGCCCTGCCCAGTGTCCAAGTCCCCTTCCTCCTTCATCACCTCGTCCTCATCCTGTTTTGCCTCCTCCTCCTTCTTCTCTTCCTCTTCCTCTTTCTTCTCGTCTTCTTCCTCCTCCTTCTGCTCTTCCTCTTCTCCTTCTTTCCCTTCCTTTAGTGCCTCGCTTTTTCCACATGTGTCCTTGCTGGTTCCTTCCCCCTGATCACCATCACCATCATCTTCATCTTCATCTTCGTCCTTGTCCTTGTCCTTGTCCCTGTCTTGGTCCCATCGTGACTCCATGCCCTTTTGACCCTTTCTGCAGTCTTTCCTGTGGCTGTGGGCTTCCTGCTCCTTCTGGACGTCCTGACAGAAGAAGTGGTTGAGCTCCCACAATGCCCGGCAGGCGGCACGTAGGTCTGCATCACAACAGGCCTCTGTCGTTGTTTTTGATGACAGTGATGTCGTCGTCGTTGTTGTCGTTGTCACTTCCTCCTTCGTGGTCTTTGCCTTGTTGCCGTTGTCGATGGTCGGGGTCTCGCCCTGCGCCAGGTCGTCGGCGTGCCAGGGGATGGCGAAGAGACGCGTGTCCAGGTAACGGTAGGTGTGTCCCGGCTGGCCCAGGAGGGCACGGGAGACAGCAGTGAAGACGTCACGGTCACGGACGCGCACCAGGTCCCTCAGCAGGCAGCCACGGCGCCGAAGCGTGCACAGGGCCTGCTGCACCCGCTCATGGAGGCTGTCAGGGAGTGCCACCGACGGACGCAGGGCTAGCCCTGAGTAACTGGACTCCCACTGACACACACACACACACACACACACACAAAACCAAAGACAGCAACAGAAATACAGTCATCTCAGTACAATAATCATAATTATTGTCATGTCCAAAGAATACTACACAGTACGTCCTAAGTAGCTTTAATGGCCAATTAACTCTGAGGTGCCAATACTACAAATGTACTCTAAAATGAGAAATCAACATTTTACATGACTTTGTCATGAGGTTACAACATATAAGCTGTGTCACTTTGCATTGGAGCGAGAACACTCAATAGGCTCAGCTTCTCACACTCTCAATTAGACAATAAATCATTAATTAAGTATAAATTTCTTACCTTAATAAGAATTAGTTATTAGTTTATTGATCAAGGCTATACCAATATAGGCCAGAAATGTACTGCAACAACATGATGATTTTGATCAATGTACAATTTATGGGCTTTATCAATGTAATGAGCATTCTATTGCTCACATAAAATATTATTAGATTTAGATTTGACTGTGAGGGCATTGTTGGTGGCCATGTGTGATTGCCTCACCAACTGCTGGAAGCCAGGGTCAGAGGGGGACAGGAAGGGGATCCTCTGATCGCCCAGCTCCTGGAGGAGCCTACGCCTCTGTGATGGAGGGAGAGAGAGAGAGAGAAAACAAACAGCTCGGTCACATCATAGTTCCCATTAGTAAGCATACGGATTGCAGATATGTGAGTATGGCTGTAAATGAACTACTGCAGGCTGCAATTGAACTATTAACATCTAAACCTAAGTCTAAACGTCATGTATTGCACACTATAAGAAAATTTCCCTTTAATGCATAAGAAGATACCTGGTAATACAGTGTGAAAGCAGCAAATGCAACACTGACACACAGTCAACAGGTATTTTAAGATCAGGCCTGGCAGCCTTTTTGATATTTGGTAAAAGCAGGTAAGCCGTGGCTTCCCTCATAGTACTCTTGGGTCTTTATGATTGCTCGGGAGTCTGTGGTGAGGGCTTCTCACAACCTTATAAAAGATGCCCTGTGTGGTACTTAGCCCCCTCCGTAAAACACAACCTGCTGGACGGATCAAAGCGCCTTTCATTGGGCCACATTCCAGTCCAAACTGTAAATCCAACGGCAACCAGTGTAAAACGCCGATCCCCAAATAAATTTCACAAGTGAGCACCAGTCCTCCCTACGACCCCTCCCTGCTCCCCACCACACACACACACACACACACAGACACACACACACACACACAATGGAGTCTGCATCCAACGAGTATTCATTCTCTACAGGTGTGGAGGTTGGGGGGTAGGTGGATATTGCTTAGGGGAGGGTAGAGGCTGGAAAGAACAGAAGCGGTGACCCTGTCCAGCACGCACACACACACCCCTCCCACCAGACCCCAGGTGGGCTGGGTAACAGGGCCGCTGCCGGTCCCCTCCCGGTCGGAGTGGCTGCCCCAGCTCGCTTGCTCACGCCGGGCATTAAAGGGGAGCAGGCCTCGTATATATTCCCCGACATTTACTGTGCACGTCTCACATTTCTGCATGGCCTAATAATGCCAGGGATCTCATGTGGGGACAGTTTCAATTTCCAAAAAGACAAGGGGAGTGGGACTGTGTGGGGTGGCTCACTGAAGTGGGGGCATTTGACGTCTGAGAACCCAGCCAAAATACGTCCTGACTTTTAGAGCGAAATAAAATGTCCTGTTAATAACATTAAAGTGAGTAGTTCTGGCGAGGAGGGCAGGCAAACTGGAGAAAAATGGAGGAGTGTGTCCTTCCTCAAGAGCAGAGAACACACAGTCATATGGTCTGTGTTTGTTTGTGAATTACCCCGATAGTTCTGCAACTCTGTTGCAGGACTGCGGAGACGATCCAAGAAGCAAACGGTCAGATAAAGTGCCACCTGCGTCTAGTTGGGGCCCGAGCACACAGGGTCCTTTTAAGTCAGAGCTCGGCATTCAGACAGCCAAGATCTACAAAACAAAACAACATGCAGTATTCATGGCCAGTCACCGTACTGTGCCTCGCCTGGCGCTGGGGCCGAGAGGAAAGCGTCGAGGAGATGAGGAAAAAAACTGACAGCTTTGCGCAGGCACACACACACACACACACACACACACATACGCACACACAAATACACACACACACACTCATTGCAGGTGTCAGATTCCAGCTCATGACAGAAACTCAGGATATTATACCAGAGTCAAGGAGAATGAGACAGTGAATGTGCACATGCGTGTGTGTGTGAGAAACAGAGAGTGACAGACAGAGAGAAGTGTAGATAGCACTTCTACTTTAAATAATGTGTGTTTGAGTCTGTGTGTGTCGTTTCCTGAGCATGTTTGTGTATATGTGTGAAACAGTGTCTCCTTGTGTGTGTATGTGCACATATGTACGTTTGTGTATAACCTACGTGTGAGACTGCTGGTTGGTTTTCTCCGACAATGCATGCATGCTCAGCTGCTCAGAAGTAGGCACCCCTGCACACACACACACACACACACACACACAGCTGGGCCAGATAGTGCACAGGCAGGCACAGTGCTGCTGTTCCACATACACAGCCTGTCACGCACATGTCAAATACATCAAGCCGCTCAGAAATTCCACTAAAAAACCGGAGACAAGCCCCAGCTCTACTCAGCAGATGGGCTGCACCAGTATCACAGGCAGCCACTAAGAGCAAAACAACAAGAGAACGACAAGCCGTGCACACACACACACACACACACACACACACACACACACACACACACACACAAACAAACAAACATAGACAGTGCCTGCTTTTCCACATGGCAAAAATAACAGGATTTGCCATCGGAATAATCACACACACTCACACTTCTCTAGTCATGCCAGTCTCCCCCACTTATCTACTAGAGCTAAGCTGTTGTTCCTGTAGTAGTTGTTGTTGTTGTTGCTGCTTTTGTTTTCTTTTTTCCATCTCTTGCAGTTTTGGGTGTTGAGTGGATTATGTGCTGGAGCAGATGGTTAAACATGAGTAACATATTGGTTATAATAATGCTTAAGTGGGCCTGTGTCAATACCAGTATCAATCAGAAGCTCTTTTTCCACTGGCAGTTTGGGAGCTGCCCCCTGCCTGATTGATGTTAGGCCTTTAGGTCATCATAACTCAGATCAAGCAGTCCTGAGTGGTTTCCGTAGTGAGGTTTCAGCCCTCGGGCTAGTACTAGTGCCCTCACACCCACCGTTACGGGAAAAGTTTGAATTACACAATAAACATGGGAGATGAGAAGCCAACGCCCACGCATGCGAAACGGATACTGGGGAGACTGCAGGGTGACTCTATGGGCAAATTAAAACACAGATACAAAGGAGTCTGTCTTTGAGGGAACTGTATATTCAATGCTGTATGGATGTGTTTCGTTTTGATTTGTTTATTTAATAGGGAGCATTTACAATTTGAAACCTAGATGTTGCCATTTAATGCATTTAGCCAGTTAGCTTTCGACTAATTTCCATCTGCAGTTCCACCTGTATTTGTCTGTGCGTTGGTCTGGATTCTTGCTAGAATATTCCTACATGAGTCTAGCCCTTTCCCAGCAAACACAAGGAGACACATGCCTTTTCAGAAATCTTCAGAAGGCCTCCAAAATTCCCTCCATGGCACATAAACGAGGGCATCGTGACAAAAGCACCCATTGCCCGGGAGACGGGGAAGGGGTGCAAAAAAGAAAGCCAGACTGAGAGGAAGGAAGAGAGGAAACGAGAGAGAGAGAGAGGTGGAGAATGACGCATTGAGACGCAGACGTGTAATAGAGCCGGCTGTTTGGAGAGCAAACTATTGGTGCTTGTGTGACACCTGCTTCCGAAACGAGAGCAGCTCAAACTCTCCTCACCACGCAGAGAATGAGGAGGAGGTGGTGATGGTAAGTATGAGAAGGTGGTATGGGGGAGGTTAAGTGAGTCTGTGAGTGTGTGTGTGTCTGTGTGTGTGTGTTGGGGGGGGAGGTGTCAGGAGGGGTGTGGCGGTGAATCAAACCCTTTGACAAGTCTCCTGCAGAGGATCAGACTCAAACAGGGTGCGCTACAGGGCCACATCAAACACGCTTCCACCTACTCTCATTTGGCACCGAACAGTAGAATGTGTGACGAGAGTGTGGCCTGTCTATGAGGTTGTGATAGTGGGAGTGTGCATGCGTGTGTGTGTGTGTGTGTGTGTGTGTGTGTGTGTATCGGTGAATGTGAGAGCATGTGTGTGCACATAGAACGTGTATGTTAGTGAACGAGTGCGAGAGTGAGCAATCTCCACTTATGTGTGACAGTGTAAACGCATGTATGTGCAAGTGTGTGTGTGTGGGAGAGAGAGAGAGAGAGGGATTGGCGGCGGTGGGAGAGGATAAGACTCACACACCTGAGCAAACAGCCAGGGATGCCTGCAGCACGTACCTCATGCTCGGGGCATGCTTGTGAGCAGCTCGAGCGCCGGTGAGAGAACACAGCACCCAGGTGCCAGGACACATCAACTGGCCCGGCCCAGCTCAAAACACAGCGGAGGTTCAAACATACACACAGACACACACACGCACACACACACACACGCGCAGACACTTAAGCACACACACACACACACACACACACACACAGACACACAGGGCAGCTTTTAACTCCAGAGACGCTGTTGCCCCATACACTGACAGTGCCATTAACCACTAAACTGAACACATCTCAGCTGCTTTAATGTAACACCTCTACAACCATCACCTCTGGGAGAGGTGCGCCAAGCATAACTTCCGCAATGCCTGACCGCCGTCCGTCCTGCACTCCTCCGTTGGTGGGCCACAGTTCCAAGAGCAGGGCCTGGATGAATAAGTGACAGGCTAAGAGAGGGATGGGGGGCTGAGGAGCACTGACCTGAGGCAGGCCAACAGGTCCGTCTGCATTTAATGTGCTGTTATGTGTAACCCTGGCGTTCATGCAGAGCTGCACTGGGACCTGCCTGTGCATATTTATAGGCTTGTGACAACAACCCCCACTTTGGCTCAAGCCTAATGAAGGTGAGAGTGTGTGTGGGTAGGTGAGGTGTGTGATTTGAGGGGGTCTATGGCCAGTCAGTGTCGTGATTAATAAAACAACAGGGATAAATGGAGGGATGCAGGAAGGTGGAGGAAAAGAGAGAAAGACAGAGAAAGAGGCTGGGAGGAAGTGATAGTTGGGAGCATCTCTGCAGGCCTGCCCTCATGGTAAATGAGAGCCAGTGAATTCTGAACCTTGGTCTCTTGATCTGTTTATAGCGTTTTACAGTCAGGGAGCTGACAAGCTGTTTGACAAAGGTGTAGGAGTTTGTCAACATCCACCTACAACCCCCTCCCCACCTACACACACACACACACAGGCATCAAACATACCTGAAAACACACTCACTCATACTAACACACATACACGCAGACACACATGCACGCACACGCAGATACACATGCACGCACATGCACACACACACATACACACACACACACACACACAAGTACACATACACAGGTGATGAAAAATGGCCAGGCGGCTTGTGCTCCCTGTCTAATTGTTGTTGCTGTCTGAAGGGGGACATTGTTCATTTCACTTAACAGCAGGTCACGGGAGGGTGGGATCATCAATATTAAAAAGCATCCATCCATCTCTGGAAACATGTGGAGAGTAATTTCAAGGGCTGGCGCACTGAGGACCTGTCATGGCCTGTTCGGAGAGCTGCTCTAATCACATTACAGGCGCTGCAGGAACCCTGCCATGAATCATTAATTAGTCCCTCACATTAGCAACAAACACACACACACACACACACACACACACACACACACTTACATACATGCTCAGGCACACTACCTGTACTGCAGTCACAGCAGTACGATTTGCAATCGCACAGACACAAACGCTCAAGAATGACAAGACAGTGACAAGTAAACACATTCTACACAAGCATACACACATGCACACACACACACACACACACAAACTAAGATCCAAAATGCACAGTGTGTCCAGCTTTGTGAAGTGTTCAAAAGCAGGCACATGGCCCAACAAGTAACACAGAGAAGCATCTCTCACACAAGACACTGACAAAATCACCACACACCTGACATGCTTGGTCACTTTGACAGCACGCACCTACATGTCTCCATTTTCTCCCTCCATCTTTCACGGAAATATACACACACACACACACACACACACGCACACGCACATACACACACTCATGAAATAAACTCTCTTTAACGGACATCAGCAGGTGTAACCCCATCGAACCAAAGTGAGCAAAAGTGAAAGGCCATGATTTTCCAGATCAATCATCTAAAAGTATTTACAAACGCACCTGGGGTGAGGAGACACTGAGACACAGAGAACGATAGAGAGACACAGAGAGAGGGAAAGAGTGAGAGAGAGACTGCACTGACAGGTTGGCACATTGGAGGCACGGCCCTTTAAGTGCTTTTCAGTGTGTCCGTGGTGTCGACATCTATTTCACACTCATCCACACCTCAAAGGAGAAAAAGATGTTTCTATGACCTTTAGTGTGTCAGCTCCATTGAGAGAGAGTTAAGGGATGGCGGGAGGGGAGATGTGTGTGTGTGTGTGGAGGGGGGGGTTGGGTTGCATCAGGAGAAAGGGCAAAGTCGAAATAGCTTCTGAAAAAAAGAAAATATAGCAGTAGCATCAGTTTTCCATCTTTCTGAGTAAATGAATAAATAAATTTCGTTTGAGGTGTGAGACTTTTTTCCCTTCCCACTTTAATTGTTATTTTGGTTGTGGGAGCGCTATAACATTTCCATTAGGATTATGTCGATAAAGAGAAGGAGGCTTTTTAGCTTTCACCTTCAAATTACAACACGAGGGCCAGGCTTGTTTTTATGAGGTCAGCCATTTTACGCTTGGAATAAAGTGTTTTAACACTGACACAGTGTCCCCAAGGCATCCGGGCCGTGGCCGTTTTGTTGAGAAAGTGTGAGAGATGGAGAGAGATGGAGAGAGCGAGGGATGAGGAGTGAGGGAAAAGAGGGGGGGGGGGTTGGAGGGAGGGTGTTGATTGAAAGACTGTGATTAGCAGTTTTTTGGTGGAGGTGAGAGGCAGGGGTCTGTGTGTGTGTGTGTGTGTGTGTGTGTGTGTGTGTATGTGGAGTAGCTCCCAGCGTCCTGAGGCGCAGTCAAGGAGAAGTCACTGCCTCCTGAGAACTCTCCCCAGTTAGCAACAGCGACACTGTTGCCTTCTCTGTGCACACACACACACACACACACACACACCACACACACACACCCTCCACAACCACCACAAAAAAATCAATATCTCAATATCAGTGCAAAGAGCAGCCCGTCCAAGGGGAGGCCAACGTCAGCCCTGGCCCCAGCCCTAGTCCCAGGCCAGCACAGGTCCAGCCCACTGCTCTGCCCAGCTCAGTGCACCACAGCCCAGCCAGCTAAGGCAGGAGGCCTGGGTGTCCTCCAGGCCGTCCCCACGGGTGGTGTCAAGGACAGACCCAAGGCCAGTGTGGATGGCCGGGAGCGGGAAGAGGTGGAAAGGGGGTGAATGTGTGGGTTTAGGGGGGTGAAGACTGGCACTCCCTGCTCCATCATAACCACCACCACCACATCCTCCTCCTCCTCCATCCACCCCTTTGCTCTTGCTCCAACCGCCACCAGAGTAACAGGGCAGATCAATATGCAGGCCGAGCGTTAAATTTCAGCTCCAAAAGCTGTCACACTCTTAAGGCCACGCAGCTGACCATGGCTGAGGGGGGCCGCAGCAAACACAACACACAGATGGGGTGGGGAGGGGCGTGGGGGGGGTTCGAGATGGAGGTCCCAGCCATACCTGTCCGTTTTGTTTCACAGATCGGTCGTGGAGGAGGTGTTCAGGGAGAACAAAAAACGTTCTCAACAAGCAATTCGATAACACTAAGGCAAGTGGACATATCTGCTGCACAGCACTTCTCTTTCATTCATCTGTTTTGCTGTGTATGCTACCCTATTCTCCCTCACTCTCTCTCTCTCTCACGCACACACACACATACACATATATATACAAACACATGCGCGCACACACACACAGACACACACACACTCTCTCTCTCTCTCTCTCTCTGAGGAACACTGTTTGAAAAGTGTATGTGTATGTACTTCCAATGAAGGAGTACTGTTACATGCTCTACAATACATCTTAACTTTTCCATAGAGAGTGTCTGTCCACAACAGACCAGCCGTCTCTCTCTGCCTGTTAGGGCCTTATAGGAGGAGTCAAAAACGTGCACTAAAGACAGACATAGCTGCTACATCGAATGTATATTTGCTGTGTGTGTCAGGTAATGAATTTGATTACCATGGATGTGTGGTATTAAGAGTTTTTGTCCAAAACAAGACAGGCTGGATCAATAGGTGAGGAGCTTTCACGGCTCCTCTCCAACAGCATGGTGCTTTGGTCTCATCTTCCTAATCTAAGACCCAGACTGCCGGTCAGAGATCGTTTGTGGATGTTTATGTGATTTCCGTCCCAATTCCAGGAACCGAGAGCTTGTCCTAAATGGCATTAGGCAAATCCCCCCCCCACCCCCAACCCCAAAAAAAAGAAAGAAAAAAACATAGCAGAAGGAATCTGTTTCTCTTCTCTTCAACAGCAACACCCTCCCCCATCCACACACACACACAGTTATTTTTCTTTTAGTCAATCCAAACAAAGGAGAAATATTCTACCAGGAATTGAATAACTTAATCCTCTTTGCGTGTCTTTTTTTTCAGCCTCCCAGTAGCCTGAGCGGTGACAGATTAACACCACCAAGGTTTCACACACCCACCCATTTGAAAATGTAATTGGTGGTGGCACTGCAACTTGACTGCACAGTACAGACAGACACACACACACACACACACACACACACACACACATTCACTCTCTCCAACAGGAGAAGCAGAAGAGGAGGTTAATATAAAGCCGGCGAGAAAACATTCTGTCCGCTCCGCTGCAATTGCACACTGGGATGGCGCCCAAGAAACCTGCTCAGAGGGAGGAAAGTGGTGGGATCGGGATCAGAACGCCGGTTCGGTCACGTACGACACGTGGGCAGTTTCCTGATGGCGGTGGTGAGTGCAGGGCTAGGAGGAAGAGGAGGAGGGGGAGGAAGAGGAAGGAGGAGGTGGCGAGAATGCGGGGGAGTATGGTGGAATCGCTGTGGTTACTCTTCAATTCCGCTAATTATTACACCCAATCAGAGGGCTTAACAGGGCGGAGCTGGCTGAGGTCGCGCTCGGGGGCGTTTAACAGCTGCTGGGGGGTGGTGGGGTGGGGGGGGGGGGGGTGGGGGACCGGAGGTGAGTGTATTACACTGGGCCATTTCCCTATAAAATACAACACCCTGACATCTACTGGGTACTTAGCCCCATAGGAGGGGGGGGGTGGAATGGAAAGTAGAGTAAAGAGAGAGAGAAAGAGGGAGGGAGGTAGGGAGAGAGAGAGAGGATGGATATCCAATATTATGATGTCCAAGTGCCACCTAGTGACAGCCTCCCAGTTCATGTGGTTTTATACCCTCTTGGTGGAGATGGAGAGAGAGAGCGAGAGCGAGAGAGAGATAGAGAGTGGGATAGATATAGAGGCAGTAAAATGAAGAGTGTGAAAGACAGACGTAGCCAAAAGAGCAGTGTCCATAGGGTGAAAGCTAGTGCAGTCTACTAGGTCCAGGTTCTCTGGGAGGAAGAATTGAACCGAGTCGACCTGAGCCAGACCCTGCTATACTGGGTTAGACAGGGGGCACCCATCTTTTATTAGCATGTTAGCCTCTAAGCAGGCCAACACAATACATATGGCACCGAAGCCCCTCAGATGGCTAGAAGAACCACAATAACAACAATAACAGCAAATCTAAGGATGTGAACAGCAAAGGAGATCAGCAAAGATGGAGAGAGAGAGAGAGAGAGAGGGGCAGGGAAGGGAAGGGGAAAAAGAATCAGGGAGGCAGGATGGGTTTCTCACGGTTCAGTGGTTCCGCCGTGTCAAAGCAGGCCCTTTCACTCCTGAAGAATGGAGTGCTACAAGGCCAATATAGGGTCGTCTGAAATACCTGAGGGGAACAACCAGTGCAGACCCATTCTGAAGGGGACTACAGCAACCCCTGACACTCCATTAAAGGACCAACACAGACAAATGAAGAAATGAGGAAGCTCGCTCGCTCACTCACTCTCGCTCTGTCACCCTCTCTTTTTTTCCATTCCTCTCTTTCTCTCCTTCATCTTTCTCTCTCTTTTACAGCATGTTGTGTTCTCTGATCAAGATAAAGATGGGTCTGAAAGAGAACAAGAGAGAGAGAGAGAGAGAGCGAAAGAGAGAGAGAAGAAGCACTGCTCCACCTCCACCTCCACCCCATCCTCTACCTCTCCACCCATCTTCTTCCTCCATTCTTCCTCTCCTGTGGTGGAGGTGTAAATCACGGCAAGCGCCGCCCCAGAGGTGAGCCAGATGCAAGGCGAAGTGATCCTGAAATAATGCTTATGTCACAGTGGGTCAGGCCTCCATTACGCCCGCTTCAAAAACTATTAATCTTGCTTGTAGTCAGTGGCCTAGAAATAATTACTTCATCTAACCTATGTAATACAGCATGACCAGCGGTCGGGCCCGGTCAATTTGAAACTTGGGCTTGTGTGGGGGTGGGGGGTGCTTGAGGTAAGGGTAAGGGGGTGGGATGGGGGGCGGGGGGGTGCTTTTGGGAACCAGCAGGGTGAGGGGGACGAGCCACAAATTACAGCGCCGTGGCGAACCGCGGGGTGAGTGATGTCCCATTCACGGGGAGGCTACACCCAACGGTCTACACGCATGTACGCGCACACACACACACACACACACACACAGAGACACACAGACATACACACACACACACAAGCACACAGACATGTGCACACACACACGAAGATAATCTACATGGTGCAAACAGGGCCGACATATCTCACTAGGAGCGGAAATGAGCTCACATACACACACAAGCGTGCACGCGTGCGCACACACACACACACACACACACACACACACACACACACACACACACACACACACACACACACACACACACACACTGAGATTAATGATAATACCCCTCAAATGAGTAATACACGCAACCAATGACTGATCATTAAAAGAGCCAAATGACAGTTAACCTAAACCAACATATCATAAATTAACCACCAGGGATTTTACACACTAAAAAAAAGAAATCCTCCCCACTTACTCTGCCTTTGGACCCAAACAAGCTGCAACACTTTAGACCTAAAATACCCCAAAAGATGTCAAGCTGAAATATGTTCTCCTAACAGCAACACCTGTCATGGAGGATGAAATATAGCTTTGGGATGAGCAGTGGAGTTCACACCGGAGAGTGCACCACCGTGACCCCCGCTTGTCTTGGCCTTCATCTGAACACACATGACAGGCGAGAGTCAACACACCTCTGCCCCGACCCGGCCATCACAGGCCCTGCGTTTGTTTCCCCTCACATAACCATGGCAACTCCCATAACGATGGCTACTGGGGGGCATACATAGACGCACACAGACGCACACAGACGCGCACACAGACGCGCACACACACACACACACACACACACACACATAAAGGTTTGATGCCCTGGCAACAGTCTGCTCCAGTCTCCATAAATGTCACGGTAAGTATGTATGGAATGACATAAATAAATATCAGTCCTCTCGAGGCCGTCACAGCTGGTATCCCAGGTGCAAATTTAATTAGTCGGGTGGGGGTGGTTTTGGGTTTGGGGTGGGAGCTAAGGGAGGAGTGTGACGTCTCCCTCTGTTGTCAGGAGGGGGAACGGTGTGTGTGTGTGTGTGTGTGTGTGTGTGACTGTGTGTGTGTGTGGGGGGGGGTCCGGGGCACACGCATCTGTAAACACACGCTATAGCCTAATCAGGTGCCACCGCTGCGTTTGATCATCCCACAAAAACTTGTCACAAATCCCCGGCAGAGAGTGGGCCACAGAGGAGAGCAAGAAGAAAGGGAGGGAGAGAAAGAGCAAGAGAAAGGAAGGGAGAGTGAGAGAGGGAGGGAGGGAGAGAACAAAGGAAAGGGAGCTGTCACGACGATGGGGAAGCAGAGATGGAAGGAGTTTGCCCATTAGCAGCCTCTCTCTCTCTCTCTCTTTCTCTCTTTTACTCACTCTATCAGCTGCCCATTTACACAGCTTCCCCAAACAGAGAGCTCAAGGCCTCTAATATCTTCCACACAGATGCACACACACACACACACACAGCACTATTTCATTCGGGCACACACTTCCCCCTCTCCCCTGCACCTTAACTGTTCAGGCTGGCAATCAAATATCACACAGCAAAAATATCAACAGTATGGCAGTTTATTCTGTTTTGAAGACGCAGGGGGCGGGGAAGGGGTTTGGGGCTTTGAAGAAACATAAGGTTTCCTTTATTTACAAAAAAAAAAGCCTTTCTTTTTTGTGTGTCGAAGTAGTGCGGGTCCTCTTTCAAGCAGTGAATCAGAGGAGAAACTTGCTGTTGTGTGCCTTTTTTCCCTCCAAACTGTCAAAATCCTTCAGCCTAACAAACAAGACAGCAGCAAGAGCTCGGTGAGGAACACACACTCAATTAGATCCTGTTTACCTTTCACTTATGTTGATATTGAATACATTAGCCGATTGAACCACCAAAAGAAGAGACAAGAGTGACAGTTGGGAATCTTCTTTTTGCTAGTACCATGGCAACCGAGATTATCGTGAATGGAAGACTGCTGGGGAGGGGAGAAGAGAAGTGGGGGAGGAAAAAAAGACGAGAGAAAAAGATGATACATAAATTAATTAAAGGACAAAAAAAAAAAACAAGTCGAGAATTAAACTTAGAACATCTGTCAGCGACTTAGCTTCCCATCGTAATACCAGTGTTAGAACATTTATACCCTTGAAGTTAATGATCCCTACTTTAATTGACAGTCAAGAAAACGTGGCTGAGAAGGCGTGCTGTAGACACAGATAACAGCCCCCCCCACAGAACCCCCCTCACCCCACCTCAAAAACATCCACACTATCCACCCTCCCACTTCCAAAATAAAAAAAAAACAGTTTAAAGAACCTTGGCAGTAATCCCCATTGTCATCCAGCAACACAGTGGAGGGACTTACAAACAGTGATAACTCGACAGTAGCTGTCTGTTCCTCAAGAGTTAGGGGACGGCGTGGCAGCCGCCACCACCGCTGCGCTAGCTTAGATTAACGCAATCCGTCCGCGCCGTCACTCATCGGCGACACGCGCGCCTGTCAGCACCCTCCTTCTGTGTGTGTGTGTGTGTGTGTGTGTGTGTGTGTGCGTGTGTGTGCATGTGTGAAGACAACCGGTTTTGCCTGCATTAGGACAGCAGTGTGCCTTTCAGTGCCGTGACAATGCCTTTAAAATGGGGCCACTTGAGAGGGACGTGTTGGAGGCCCTTGGTGGGATTATTATGTCACATGGTGCTTTAACGTTCTGGTTGATAACCCCATGGGAGAAATCTAGAACTTTCTGACATGGCTGTTTGACTGCTTGGGATGTATAGAAATGAAATAACAAGTTTGATTAGGGCCTTTCATGAAGAAACGGTACAAAATACCACAGCAGCCAAAACAACAACCACAACCACAAAAATCATCATCATAAACAAAAGGCTTCAAAATTAAGTTATAAAACACATTAATTACCAAAAAAGTTTAGTGGCAACACAAAAGGTTACAGGAAGTTCACTGGTGCTTTGGTGAGGGAGTTTGACTTCCATGTCACTTCCTAAAATACACACAGAGAGTCAGACACACACACACACACACACACACACACACACACACACTGGAGACAGCGTGCATGTTTGACTCCCTCCGTTTCAACCGTCCTGCTACAAATGACAGTGACTGCCCTCTGGTTGCCCTTACATTACAAGAGCAGGCCACCATCGACACAGGGGCTGACAGCTGACCCCCCACCCTCTTCCCCCAACCCCCGTCCTGTCCTGTCCCGGCAGGCTCCCTCAGACAGGCCTGACACGCCCGCCTCCCATCCCACAGCAAAGTATGATGGGACTGCTCCTGCTCCTCGTCTTTTTGGCCCCCTGGTCTCATCTTGTCCTCACACGTGCAGGAACCACCACACACACACAGACACACACACACACACACACATACACACACACACACACACACACACACACACACACACATCTCCTGAACTCCTTTCTCACCGTGGCAACCGGATCTGACCCACTGCCCTCCCAGCCGAGCTCATCTGAATAAACAAAGCAGAGACAGACACACGGAGGAGGGGAGGGGAAGGAGGGATAGAAAGAAGGGGAGGGAGGAGGATATCTGCCTATATTATGATGGGGGAAAGAGAGAGAGAGAGAAAAGGAGAAAAATCAAGTTCCTTCTTTATGCACGTTTGATCATGTGGTTGACAGCGGCTGTAGATGGCACAACGGACTGTTGAACAAAGAGGGGTTGAGGGCGGTTGGCGGGCCGCCCCTGACAGTGGGATCATGACAAGCACGCCGCCGCCGCCCCACAGTCCGTCATTCACAGCCACACTGGGCAGGCGGGGGTGGGGGTGGGGTTGGGGGTGAGGGTGAGGGGCAGGAAGAGCAGAGAGAGAGTAGGGCTGGTCAGAGGTTAAGAGCAGAGGAGACAGCAATGAAAGGCAACTGTCATGCACCAGTGCTCGCTCAGGAGAACATGCCGGGCTCTCTCACACACACACACATACAAAGGCAGACACACACACACACACACACACTTCTATCCCAATGCCCCCCCAAAAAACAGCAGACCTATTCTTTTTTGCAGTGTTCCACCGCTCCAGTGGTGGCTGACAGTATGCCAGTCAAACTGTCGGACGTGGCCGGTGCCAGCGGCAGACATCGCATATGCAAAAACGCCCAGTTAAAGCTCATGAGCATAACCAAAAAACACACCAATACCACCACCAGCAGCAGCACCAAGCACAAAAATGTAAATCACAAAGGAAATGCATGAGAGGCTTGGTAGCTGACACAAAGGAAACCAAACCGTTTTTGCTCCACCACAGAGGCCTCAGGACCCCCCCCCACACACACACATACACCTTACATCCACCACCCCCTCACCCTCCGCACCTCAAAAAAAGACAGAACACAGAAAACCAGACCAGTCGTGTGAAATCATACAGCCAAAGTCTGGCGGTGTATTTGAATTACTCATCTACAGTAATTTCCATTGACATCAATCAAAATGAGTGATGGAGAGATGATAAAAGAGTGTAAGGGGGGAGGGGAGGGGAGGAGAGGAGAGGGAAGGTTGGCAGCAGTGTGAGTTTTTTTTTTTTTTCCTGGGGGGCCACGTGGCTCTTCCCAGCTCAGGTGGAGGATGCCATCCAGGGCTTTTCCTCCATTTTGGCACAGGGCGGCGTGGGAACGAGGCCTCCAGCTGGCACCTGGTGCCAGGGCTGCTTCCAGCAATGTGGGCACCCGGTGCAGTCTGCCGCGGGCAAGGATGTACAAGCCAGGTACTTACACACACACACACCCACGCAGGCGCAGACACACGCTAACACATGCTTACACACACACACGCAGACAGAGAGGGACAAACAAACACACACACACTTCTACTTCCACCATGCCACTTACTTATAGAATTAGCTTATGATGTACAAATTAACAGGTAGCCATTTACTGGCACTTGTGAAAATGGCCCCCTGCAGCTTTTTTTGTGACTGAGGGCTTTGGACCCGCAATGAATGCCAGATGTTGGGCCGCGGATCAACACAAGGTAGTTTCCCCTCTTTTACAGGAAAGGTGAGCCATTACAAAGAAAATCAGTTCGCAAATAAACAGTGTTGAAACAGCGAGAGCTTGCCGATGAATAGCACAAGCACAGGTGGTTGGAAAAAAAAATGGAGGGAGACGAAGAAAGAGAAAAAAATGCTGGAATGGGTCCCTTCTGGAAGCCGAGGGAAACCCAATAAATGTTTCCACGTACCATTACACATTAAACACCTGGCCACAGATGCCTTTTTTTCACCTGATTTCCTCTTGCAGGCTACTTGTGTTTTTGTACGGTTAGCGTGGTTTTAGCACCGTTCCTAGCCAAAAAGGCGGGAAAATGTGGTGAACTCGATTCATGTAGTTCCTCGCATGCTCTTGTTACTACCACTTACACTGAAACCAAATGTTCTCATATCCTGTCTCAACACCTTAAAAAAACGAACAGCGTCGCGTCAGTGAGTGAGCAGCTCAACATCTGACTAGCGAAGGGTATGTTAGCCAGGTTCCTTTTGTCATGCGACTGTGACATTTTGATTTAATGCAATCAACCTGAGCAAACAACTGAGTCAGTTCTGCTAGCAGACTGAGGACTGTCAGCGGAGAGTCCATCAAACTAATGAGGAGCACCCAAACATACTCAGTACTGAGAACAGTTCCCATCCTGTACTCCTTCTAGAAATCAAAGAAACTGCACACACTATAGAGCACAGAAGAGAGAGAGAGAGAGAGACTAGGGGCAGACTAGAAGGCTACACCAAACAAAACACATTCAAAAGAGGGACTAATGATCTGCCTGGGATCTTAGCCTGGAGAGGCTAATAAATCCCCTTGAGGCTCTGTGCTGTGAGGGGCTGCCCTACCCTGCCTTGGGCCGGGGCTGGCTGTCTGAGGGTGAGAGGAGAGGGTCAGTCCCATGTTTATTCAGGATCCCCTCCACACTGCTGCCACCGCTGCCCTATTGATTTGGATTGATTATTCCATGTACATCACCAGCGATAGGCCACTGGCTGACAGATGAACTCGGGTCACTCACACGGCTAACTCACTGCCTGCGACAGGCGATCTGCTCGGCCAATCAAGATGATCCATGTCATGCAAAGGGGAGAGAAAGGAATGCGTGGGGTGGGGGGGGGGGGGCTTCCTATGTGTTCATGAATAAGCTGACATCAGTGAAAATCCTTCTCACACTCACATACACGCACGCACACACACACACACACACACACACACACACACACACACACACACACACACACACACACACACACACACCAGAGAACTAGAAATGACAGGTTGCCAAAAAGACATTATCAAACCAAGAAGGGAAAAAAGTACGCAAAGTGCCCCATCAGGGTTTATACAAAACACATGACACAAAAACACCCTAATCAGCCCAGTGGAATCCACTGACGAAATGCCCGAATGTCCAATCAACCTACACACACACACCATAAACCACCATCCCTCAACAACGTGGACAGATAACAGATGCTTTTGCGAGGGAGCCATGCGGACATGGGAACCAGGCACACACACTTATACACACAAACACTCTCTCACACACACACACACACACATAGCTATAGAAGCCTGACCTGCGATCAGACTGCAGGAGCCATAAAAGTTGATATCCTTACAGATGCAAACCAAATGGCGACATGGAATGGCCCTAAAACGCCATACATTAGATGTGGGGTGCCATAAAACAGGGGTGAAAATAAGAGTGGTGGGTAGGCGGTGAGAGGGTCCTGGGCCATGCTGCACCACCTCCACATAAGGGGAAACTTTACATGGGCCTGTAGTGCGACCCTTTGCCAATCTGCCATGGGAAAACTGTTTAACAGACGCGTGTCCCCCCTCTCTCTCTCTCTCTCTCTCTCGCTCTCTCGCTCTCTCTCTGACCAGGCCAGAGCATTCAAGTTGCTCACAGTAGACCTCTCATGCAACAGTTGGACCCTCACTATTAAATGAATGAGCATAAAAGATGCACACAAAACATCAATTAAGGGATGAAATATTTATAAAAAATGTATAAATGCAATAAAAGTTATATTTCAGATGAGCATCAAACTCACACATACTAATACAACTATGCATACTGACAGCCGTGCACGCACACACACACAGACCAGTTCCCAACACGTATGGTTTTGTAAGCAGATGACAGAAGCTGGGAGCCCTCACAACAGACTAATCAAAGCCTGTCCTCAAATCTGATCAATGCTTAGGGGGGCCTTAGGGGGTCGAGCTATATTACCAGAAAACACACAAACATACACACACACACACACACACACATACACTCACATACACTCACACTCTTCATATGCATTCATTGATTTAGTTTTCCGAATAGTATATCACCAACTCCGATGGGAGCGGAAAACAGAGGGCCTAGACTGGGGTCAAGCACAGCATGCGCCAACGCTTGCACAATATTGATGGCCACACCAAGAGAAATGACTAAATATCCAGATCAATACCTAGTTTCCCTGCCACGACCTGTGGTGTGTGTGTGTGTGTGTGTGGGAGTGGGGTGGGGGGTATATCTGAATTCATCTTTATTGTTGTGACCAAAGGAGGAGGTGATGGGTTGTGTGCGTCTGTGTGTGTGTTTGTGTGGGATCTGCAAATGCTTCCCTTAAGGTAAACTCTTTGATTGGCTGAGGGCAGAGGTGTTGTGGCAGGTAAGCTGAGGGGGTGGCTGAAATGGATGGCCGAGGGCACACAGGGGCCGGGGATATGATGACTCCCTGCCCTCTTAACTGCATCCCATCTACCACGTCAATTAAACATTCATTTGGCTGAGAGTTACAGCCCCGGTTTCAATCACACCAAAGCTGGAGCCCCTGCTGGTCAGACAGAGCAGAACTCATAGCAGAGCACTGAGATACATACACATAGTAAGGGCTCATTCTAGGTGGATAGCTTTTCTCTGTCTTTACTCTGGTGTGTGAATTTTGTGTTTGTGTTTGTGTGTGTGTGTGTGTGTGTGTGTGTGTGTGTGTGTGTGTGTGTGTTAATCTATCACTCTCTTACAGTAGACGCTAATCACATACTGTACATAAAGAATACAAAAGAAATCCAGAGGGAAAGCCTGACAACATACCTACATGTATCATGTAAGTCATTGCGTAAGTAATCACTATGTAGTCACAGCCAAACATAACATGCAAGACATGTTAGACAAGTTATAGTTCCTGCATATACCCTATATAAGATGCAGAAGAATAAACATGGCCGCTCTGTCTGTGAAGCCCTCCTCAGACTACAGACTACTTTTTTCCATGACTGAGGCATGATGATCACAACTGACTTCTTCTGTCGGTCAGAGTGTCCACAGCTAAAGCAATGGTGTGGCAACACATCGGTTAGATCAGCGGAGCCGTAGTGGTTCCTTGCAGAGGCAGGACACAGGCAGATGAGTGAGGGGGCGGTCTGTAAAACGTGCTGATGATGGACTAAGATGAAGCCATCTTGTCTTATTTACAGAAAAGCTCAATTAGGGCTGACAGGCCCAACAACAAGCTCATCAGTCTGACGACTTATCCTCTGTCTCTGGTGTCCGACAAAAGCCATAAAGAGAGGGAGGAACCTGATAATTCCCTCATCCTTAATTAAATGAAAGGGTCTTACATTGCTTAACACATCTCACCCAGCTCAATTGCATGCACGCACGCACGCACGCACGCACGCACGCACACACACACACACATACACACATCCACTCCCACCCATCTGCTGAAATAACAATGGGAGCCCAACTGTCGTGTTTACAGTAAACCCATCCATCCACCCATCCAGAAAGACCTCCTGGACAACGTCCCATCTCGGCTCTAAATCAGTCGGGCATAAGCAGGGAGATGGACTGGGCTAGGGTGGGGTGGGGGTCAGGCGGGGTGTGAGGCTGGTCAGGCTAGGTCTATCTCTCTCTCTCCTCTCTACTGGCCCCCCTGTGGCACGAGCGAGGGCGTGTGGGCCCAGGGACCGGAGGCAGTGGCTGCACTGACGCACGGCATCCTGGGCTGGCGATAAGTAATTCAGGGGCGGATTAGCAGCCTGATGGGCTGATCAATACCCTGGGCTCAGGCCATTAGGAATGCAGCGAGGAAATGGTCCCCTCTGGTAATAAAGCAGGGTGTCTGGGTTCTCCTTCATTTGCTACCTCCATTAGTGTAATGGCATCATTATCAGCCAGAGCAGTATTTCTCCAGCCCCTGTTCTGTTTTCTTTTTCCATCCATCCCTCCATCCCTCTCTCCCTCCCTCTCTCTCTCTCTCTTTCTGGCCAGGCAGTGGGGGTCTGATGAAGTCTGGAGTTCCATGCTGTGCTTTCTCCCTCCTGGTTCTTTACTCGGACGCCTGGATGTAAATCTGTCTCGGTGGTGGCTTGTATGTTGCTCCCCCTCTTGTATTCCTTACCCATGTTTTATGTGGGGAACCGACACTATTTCTCAATTATTGGCTCATTAATAGAGGTGGGAAATGTGTCGAGGAACCCGCAAGCAAAAGAAAAAGGCCGGAGGTGTGAAGGGGGAGGGAGGGAAAAAAAACTGCTGATTCTGAGGAAACTGACACCACCTCCTGCTAAAACATCAGCTACGACATGACAGCATGTCGGCATGAGTCGCCATAAATCGTTACCTTTACACTAATTCACTGAGTAGCACTGTGTGTGTGTGTGTGTGTGTGTGTGTGTAAGCAGAGGTTAGGGTGTGTGGGAGAATTGATTAACCAAGTCTGAATGTGTGGCCACATAATCAGCTTTTACCCAGCTAGTTGTTAATTTAACAGAATTGCCAGGGGAAACACAAAACATTTTAATGAGTGTTTAGAAATTAAATACCCCAAACAGCTTGCTCTACCTAACACACAAACAGAACAACCCAATGAGGCCTATCTGACTGATGCCCAGGATCCAGGGAGAACCTCCAAACATCTGCTCACACTATGTGGTCATTACTTAAGCTGCTGTTCTGATAGATTCCCTTCATCTTTTTTTTTTCCTGGCCTGAGATGTCTTTCATTTCATCACTGGACAACTGTTTTGATGTCAGCACAGAGGCCCATTGATCAGTGGTGTGAAGCAGAGGAAACCAGCTGGAAAAAAACAATGCTTACACTTCAACTGTTTTAAATTCTCCCACAATCGCAATACTGTAGCTTTGCTACTGCTAACTGAGGACAATCAAAACCACTAACTTCTGGACATCCAAAATACGTATGGACTGTGCTAAAATCCCTCATACACACACACACACACACGCAAACACATACAAGGTATATGGCTGTCTTATAGTCTATTAGCACTGAGACATTTTTGGGGCATTACTCAGAAGCAAACAGCTTCTGAATATGTTTCCAATTAGGAACCATTTTGGTATAGCCGATTACTGGCCAATGTTATCCCCATTAGCACACAAAACAGACATCTTGTGAATGTCGTTTGTTTTTTTTTTCCCTTCTTCTTCTTTTTCTTTTCCCCCCAGTGAGCACATGCCCAACACATGGCAGCAAAAAAAACAGAAAGGAAATCCTGAAACAGGTCTATGTATTTTTCCAGGCTTTGAAAGACAAATAGCTTACATTTGCTAAAGCGACACATAAGAGGACACATCACCACACGTCCGAATGATTGAGCATAACTGCAAACATGTTCAGCCGACAAGACTACAGCCATAACCAAGTTATTACTTATTATGATAAAGTAGACCCGGCATTACTGTTACTAGGCACTGAGATAAATACGGGGGTCTTCTAATTGGGCTGTTCTGTGGTTTTCCAGTCATTTTGCCATCACGATCCCCGTTGTTCATCCTTTTATTTGTCTGAAAGGGGAAGCGGAATCATTAGGCTCTGCCTGCCCGAGGGCCAGCTGGAATGAGTTCCACCAATGTGGCTCATATGGTCGCCATGGCCGCTCTCATAAACAGGAGGAACCACGTCCTACATAGTTGCTGTGCTGTCAGACATGATACAAACACATGTGCCATTGCCAGGCATCAGCCAAGCCAGTGTGCGTGTGTGTGCATATGTGTGCATGTGTGTACATGTGTGTGCATGTGTGTGCATGTGTGTGCATGTGTGTGTGTAGAGACAGAGAGAAGCTCAGCAGACCAGCAAAACCCCAGCATTCATCTCTCTGTCCTGTCTGTCTTGCTTTCACACTCAGAAGCCACACATTTGACAACAGGCCAACACATCACCTCCTAGACCACATCACCTAAAGCAGAGCTGCACACATCCATATGCATGTAGATTCAAGTAGGTTCTAAATCTTCAAAAAAAAGTGTAATTTCTTTTAATAGAATTAATCAATTAAATAAAATAAAAAAGCAGACCTTGATCCTGAAAGGACTAGGAGCATAAGGTCTTCAACAAATCAAAAGGCACAAGACAAAACTGACATAATAATGTAGTCTAATAGCTTACAGTAAATTCCCCACAGCATTGTTGATTTAATAGAGGGGGCTGTAGATAAATAGATAAGGATACAGTAATCCTATAGGCCTACTAGTGACATTAAGCATGATTAGGCTTTCCTGACAGTTACCATGCCCATAGGTGCAATAGGGCCTAATTGTGTCCCTAGTAATTTAGGCTTCATTGTGGACACTAAGAGAGAGGCTCACAGGAATGAGTGGGTTTTAGAGTATGGTGTTAACAAGGCCAGTGAGGACCCAACTAGATGTGACCCAGAAAATGATAGTAGGAAGTGTGCTCAGATGTGCGAGTATATTCTTGACATATCCTCTGTTACTCGTGCCAGTGGCTGCTCACATTGGTGGGTGCATTATAAAGCAACAACTAATGTGTAGATTTCATCCTAACTGCAGGCACTTAATACTTCCCAGTAGAGTTGATGAAATATTCAACAAGGTATGATGCTGATGCTTCCACAAGGCAGTTTAAAAACTGGGATAAGGTTGATGATGTTTCAGACATGAGCTTTGGAAAGCAATTTACAACTGGTATGGCAGGCTGATGCGCTGTACTAGCTTAACGAAACACTGGAAGTTTAGTATCTCAGTAGTGTTGGATGACCTCAGACGACCTACAGAGGCATGCTACAGTTGCTAATGTTTTGTTTGGTTGTTTGTTTTGTTTTCCAATGAATCAGGTTCTTGATAAATTGTGCTGGTCCATCACTCTTACAAATTATACCACTTCAATGTAGGAAGGTGTTAGGAATCCGAAATACAACAGCATATTAAGCCACCTTATTAGCTTATACTTTTGCTGAAGTATACGTGAACAGGTGGGATAGCGGATTTCTTATAATAACCTATTTGGACGAGACCGGGTGACTCGTGGATGCACTGGCACCCTGACACGAATCGTTTGGCAATTAAACAACATTGGCATTTAAATTAAAACTTGAGAGTACGGGGAAATCAGACAGACCCGTTTCTATCGGTAGTGTATATGAAATAAAAGAGAAGAAAATGGAAATAGGGGAAACAAGGCGAAACACGACCATGTGATGGATACGCTAACTTACACTGCCTTCTAGACAACGCAATAAGACATGCAACACCAGTCTGGAAAGTTCAGAACAGTTTTTTTTAAATTACATAACTTCATGTAATGCTCAGTGAACTGAGAGAAAACTACAAGCGATACCTTTCTTCTCTTCTCCCTCTCACTGTCATCCGATCTTTTCATGTTCCTGGAATAGTGTTTACACAGCCTCGCTTTCACCAGGGGCGATCTTGGGACTTGTAGTTTTCCTTCTGGTGACGTTTTCGCGCTCGCAATTAATAATAATGATCTAGACAGAAAACAAGATGAATATATTGCTTTCGAACAGTTAGATTCATATTTGTTATGTTCGAAATATGTATTGGGTGTATGTAGGAAATAACTCCATGTAACATTCTAGGTGGAACTACAATTCCCAAAGACCTCGCTGCAGGAAAAGGGTCATTCGGTAACTTCACTTACACCGGAAATCTTTAAATGTACAATTCGTATGCGATCTATGCCGCGCCAAATGTGGAGATGTCAGTCATCTGCAGGGTGATTGCATGGATGGTCCAGCGTATATGTGAGCGAAACAAGTTCTTAGTGATTGTGCAGATCATATTAAAGATGACAAAAATAGCATTTTCATTTATTTATTTATCATTTTTTTTACCTCACATGCTAGTACAACTAACTCTGACTGATAATTAGACCTTTATTAGGTTTGCCAGGTTACAGCTTTTTTTCTAATATAGGATATGCCTATTGCATTTTATTAGTGTCTGAGAATAGGGTAGGTTATTTTATATCTGATGTCTTTCAACGCTCAAAGTGTTTTTTTGTTGTTGTTTTTTTCTTAAAAAAGAAAAAGCAGATCTTGGTTCTTTGAACATGTTCTGTAGTAGCCTCTATGAGACTAAATCAGAAACAGCACATTGCAACTTGTGTAAAAATAGCAACCATGCTTTGAACATGTTCCAAAAATGAATAGAGCCAAATGTCTTTCAACTTTGTCTAAAGCCCAGGTGCTTTACAGCTAAAGGTGGGCGTCCGAAACCAAGATGTTCTTTTACAACCAACACCACGAACTGTGAAAGATAATGTGGGGAGCATTTGTGCATCACATGTACGAAATAACCCCCTCACTGAAGGTCACCAGAATACCTCATAACACATTTTGAATTGTGTTGAAAACAGCTCTGCGCATTATTCATTTCAGCTGAAGACAAAAAGACGTGCCTGCAAAAGACATAAGCCGTGGCCCCACTGGGGGTAAAAGGCTTTGCAAGGTTTGAGACACCTGCTATGTATTACCATTACAGACTTTGATCAGTGTCTTCATTAGTTCCCTTTGTAATCTCTTTGCTTTTATGGTAGAGCTGACCCAAGCAAGCCGGCTACAGTGATTGAACACACGTGTGCCTTTCACCTGTCTTGTAAAAAGCTCAAAGCTCTCATACGTTCAAAGATTTCAGTGTCTCTGGCATCCTGTTGCAATAAACAGAAGGGTCTCTTTTGATTCCTATTTATAACCTACATTTCCTCTCTTCCCATTGTGCTTTAGGAGTAAAATATCAGCTTGAACCTACCTGGGCCAAAGTAGATCCATGTGCATACAAATGCAAACACATGGACATAAAGACAGATATTTTGGATGTTAATCGGAAGGAAATTGTAATAGGATTAAGCATATGTTCAGTATATTATTCAAGTTGCTCAAATGCATTTATTCAGTGTAGTGAAAACTTGTAACTACACTTTACTTGTTTCACCATGAGATTTTTTATATATTTGTAAACAGAGGTGTAGTGGGGATTTTTTTAAGTGGGGGTGCAGGCGTAAACATTAGGCCCACTTAATGTTTTCTAATGGTGCAAAAAAAGTCACATAGCTCCAAAACCTAAGTTGATAGTATCACTGCAATTAATTAAGGTCATCTTATAATGTTAAGTTGCATTTGTTTATGACAGTAGATGGCTATTGGAGAGGCTTGCTCAATGTAAAGTTATAAATGAATGCCTTGTATATAAGAGTGAGAAATACATAAATTATCTGTTAAAAGAAGTGTCCAACGTCCGCTAAATAAATAAATAATAAGTAAGTAGAAACCTGTAAGAATGAGGGACAGGAGATGCACACCATTGACGTGTCACTTCTCCTTGTGGGGTATGTGAAATGATGGGAGAATTATTTTGAAAAAATAACACTGGAAAACATCAGACAATGCAAGCTTCTTTCTGATCAGTGTGCTGTTTTCATTTTATCAAAGGGATGGTTTCTGTTAAAGTGCATTGCCTCAGCTCCGGATGACCATTTGACAAGGCTTCTTTTTTCCTCCTTTGTTATAATGAGCGTATTTAAAAAGCCGGTCAGAAATCAAAGGTGAAGAGAGGTCTGTGCCAGAAATATAGTGCAGCACATTAAAGGAAGACAGACACTATTGTGTATGGTCCATATTGGAAACAGAGCTCCAGCCTCAGCTACCCACCACCATACCCCACCCCCACCCCCACCCATCTTTGTCTTGCCTTATGTCTACAACCTTCACGTGGTTTGAGGAATAGCATGTAGGCCAATAGTCTCTGAGAATAATGACAGGTTTCCTCTTTGGTATGTTATATTGGGCCACCTAGGTTTTAGTATTGCATTACTGGTTTGTGGTGACGTTCGTATTGGCCGGGAAGAACGGGGGAAAATGTCAGAGTTTGGACTTGTCTATAACATCAATGAGCTCTGTTAAAGGTATTGTTGAGCCTGGCCAGACATATTTTTATTCTAGTCATCATGCATGTTGCCCAGAACTATTTTCAGCATCAGATGATGCATTCATTGAGTGGGCCTTTTTGATTTTGATTTGTATTGAGTGAGCATATGGAGCAAGTATGTGCCCCCCTGTTCTCTAACCTTCAATGATAAGCCTTAGGAAACTGTTATTTGTCAGTACTATAAAGCAGATTGCTACCCAGTGGTTTCAATTAACATCAAAGGCCTCTATGCAGGCAGTAATAGTTATATCAAAACCTGAAGTGTATTATTTTGGTTCCACGCTGGAGTCCTCAAAACGATTATGCCCTCTCTCAAAAGAGATTTTTTTTCCTCCCTCTTTTCTTCTTTTTCTGCATTATAAATACCTAACCACATGAGGACTCACAACAGCCTTTTGCCAGGGATGTATAGCACAGAGTGTGGACATCAAATAGTAAACATGAGAGGTCCCAACAACAATCATCCTCCATTTCTGCCCCTGCTTCTTCATGCACTCTTGATGCTTTACAATGGGAGAATGCTAAACACAAATTAGAAGTCTTAAAAGGTCAACGACTTTCTGTCTGAATGTCACGGTGGCCCTGGTTGGGCGCCTGTCAAAGCCAAGGGAAACCTTTTGGCAACAGGGCTCAAAGAGCTGGGATGGTCCTATAAAATGATTCATCAAAATACATGCAGCATCCAAAAGCATGCTGATGAAGTCCCCTTTAAGCGCTTGCACACCACCACGGGAAAGGCCTCATGCCTTGTGAACAGGGCGAGCGTGCAGCCCAGCGTATGATGTGGTGTACCTCCCTCCTCGGGATCACTTCCAGACACAGTGTGGAGGAAGTGTTTCACCATCGCAGTGATTTGAATACCATGATCACTGAACAGTTTTATAGGAGATCCATTAAAACTGGTGAGGTTTGACATACAAAGGAGACCCTGTTTAAAGCTCACGCACATTGTCAGCCTGAAAGCCATTACAAATATATATATATATATATATAAATATTAGGCACGGAAGCACACATTCTCTGCATGTATGAGCGTGTGTGTGTGTGTCTCTTGACTTGGTGGAAGAGATGGTACTGGTCAGATGTTTTTCTTTTCACATCTGTCATCAACGGTTTCGTAACATGTGTATGTCGTGTGGTGGTGGCTCCATTTTCAGTATGACAACCATTTACTGTGAGATAATATTCACAAAAAAGGGGGAAAATGTAGTGAATGACTTATCATACCAAATTGTTCTGAATGACTGATTTTGATTATTAGTGTCATGGTGAAATGACAACATTTTCATGTAAAGTGTTATTGAAAATGTTTTACTAGGCCAGTACAAAAGACTGTCATTGCACAGCCCACAAAGCCCAACTTGACCTTCAACTTATCTATATTTGGCAATGCTTATGAGATGTCAGCTACTTCCCTAATCCAATATAACTTCCATCCAGATCAAATGAGCTGGCAGGGGAAGAACCGAAAAAGCAATAATGTGACATGGAGTTAAACAAAAGTAGTCCTTCACTAATGCACAGCAGCCACTTTGAACAGGGACTGTTGTGCATTAGTCATTTTTTATTGGGGGGTTTCTTCTGCTTTTAATGTGCATGTTTCCCCCCTGAGTTCGATGCTAAGCAGGTTTTCGTTGTACCCTCTTTCACAGTCCTCCATGTGTGGCGGCCACATTAAATAGGGACAGACCCTGAGGTTGCAAGAATGATGCTATCCTAAGAGCTTGAACTTCTGTTAGGATGTGTTGTTTAGACTCAGTAATAAGGAAATAATGTTCTGAAAATGGCAGTGACGTGAGTTTGGTCAGTGGTGACACATGGTGGCGACGGCAACAACAGCACAGCAGCACCCATCTGATTCGTATTCAAGGAGTATCTAATCAAGTCATGTTTTGTTTTCGTGCTCTGACAAATGAAATTGTCATTACGCGAACAGAACTCGTTTTGGTGAGAAGCGAGTGCTGTGTTTGACAGGCCGTGTTGGCCATCTTTGGTTGAAATTTGTGCAGGCCTGACCGCTCTCTCTCTTTTTCTCTCTCTCATCATCCTTCTGTTTACCTCTCAAGCACACGCAATTATTTTCTGTGTAAACCAGCCATCAGCACTTGAGTGCTTGCAGTGAGATCTGAGTTGACGGTGTCATGATCTCAGATTATTACTGCAAATAAATGAATTGATGGAAAAAAAACACAAGATTGTTACTTTTTCCTCTCCTGGCTCTTGTCTCGTACCTCTTGATGTCACATTCGATTAGGTTCAGCTACCTCTGTGGCCATACCATTCTCCTCAAACTGTGCCACTCAGACTCTATTAGTAAAAATAGCTCGGCAGATTTAAAGGTTGTGCGTCTAACCAAGGCTCCCTTGAAAGAGTATAAAATGAATTGAGAAATGTTTTCGGATTCATTGCAGCATGTGTTTAATTGTCTGTTTGGTTTTGTCAAAGCAATGGAAGCAGCTTCTGGTTATCCATAGCATGCTAATGGCTTTGATGTCGAAAAACCAAATGCTGCTTGTTTTCATTTAAATCTTGTTCTTGCATAATGTTGATTCAACCCAGTACACTGGAAACCCTCAGATTCCTGCATGTGTTCGACATGATGCCTCATTAGCTAAAGCTCTTTGGTTCATTTATACGACCCAAAGCAACTGCTGTGTCATTGGTCTGGACGGGGTTGTTACTCTTTCTGCACTGATGCTATCTGCATCCCCATCACTTTCAACAGCACAGTTTCAGCACTGCAGGTTTGGGCAAAGAGAGATATCATTCAATACCAGTTCTTTCTTTTACAGGAAGTGAAGGCTTAAGGAGGTTGAGTCTCTAGAAATACAGAAGACATGCCACTCTCAAACATCAGAGAAACCTTCATCATTATCTTTATGTTAAGCAAAGAGCATGAGCTCACAGCACATGGCCACCTCCTTGAAGAAAATGGTGCCACACACCTAGTGCTAACACTTTCCATTCCCCACCACCTTCACCACACACACACACACACTTGTTTTGTGCAAGCGGAGCAGTCTGGATAAACCTTTTGAAGGGTCACGAAGTGGTTTTCGAAAATGATGGTGTTTTGTGCTGACGCACCGCACCAGCTTAATAAAAGAATGTGTGACTGCATCAGAGCGCAGAGGACAAGCCTCCTGACAGCGCTGCCGGTCCGTCACTCTCCCCCCCGGCCGCCACAGCTTTTTAACGCGCTCAGATCACATGTCAGGGAGCCAAGTCCTCCCCTCATTTCAACATTGTGTCAGAGACCGATCTTGGAAGCTGGCCCAGGGTTTCTGCTTATTTGTCTTTTCTAAAAAGGACAACTATCTGAACAGTGCCAAAGCACCCTTAGGCCTTTGATATCTGAAAGCACAAGAGTGGGGCTTGAACCGCCTCAGCTGGTACACAGATGTGTGTGCCGTGGGAGTCCTCTGTCTGAACCAGCCACAGATTAGTGACTTTTTTTTCGTCCCCAATAAAAAAAGAGAGAGAGAGCACAATGCAATTGTATGTGTTAGGGGAAAATAATGCCAACAGCCAATAATTTGCAGGTGGCAATCAAATGGTGGAGCCATTGGTGACCGCATATATTGTTACTCTTATCATTAAAGAAAAAAGGAGAACATTACTTTTAAGTTTTACTGTCGCTGTGGTCGTGTTTTTTTTTTTCCAAAGAGAGGGAAAAAATGTTCTTGTGTTTTATAATTTTTTCCTATTGTTCCGTTGTATGCCCGGGGCAATTGAGTTACTGGACGGCAGCGTGCCTGTTCTCAGCAAATGTTTCCAAATATCTGCAAGATTGCTGCCTCAATTTCTCCACAAGATTAATGCCACTAATTTGCCAGTGGGAGAAATGACACATCATGATGCCAACTATGCCAGGTGCCAGCAGTTCAGGGTGTTTTTTTTTTTCTTTTTTTGTTAATTGCTTGTGTTTCTTTCTTTGTGTTTTTTCCTTTCTTCATACTAACGCGACCTCTCTGGGTCATCAACATCAAGAGCAGAGTACGGAAACAGCTGGGCTGAGAGCTCTGTACACAGAAACACACACACAACACTTAGAGGGGGTTGAGAGGTCACCACAAGGGGCACCATCTCAGTTCAAATCACACATTGTTCTGGCTAGGTTACCAGCCAACATTTCATTCTGCTGTCTGTGGCTCTCACCACACTCAGATTTTTCAACCAGTAAAACAGGTACAACCGGTGGTGGGAGTTGGTGGGGGGGTGAGGGGGGGGTGAGGGCATTAGCATGGGTTCGTCTGCCACCACGGCCTGTTCAGTCGAAGACTGAAAGATTCAAATGGGATTTTTCCTTGGAGTGTGGAAAGATGAAAGGGCCCGCCGAGGAGATGACACAGCCTGTCTTTCGGATTCCTTGAGTCTTGTTCCGACACTCACAGCCCGTTGTCCTCCCCCTGCCGCTGTCGAGTCGACAGTCGCGCCCGCCAGGCCAGACAAGGCAAGAGAAAAGCACTGTTCTCAAGTATTGACTTGACTTGGGCCGCATGACTTATCGATAACTGGAAAAAAACCACTGAAACATCTGAGACATCATTCTGAATTGGTGTTTGTTGGAGATCATCGTTAAACAACCTGTGATACAAACAGCTGTGATGGACAAATGCAGTAATATCTTACATGTAGGCCTATACGATTACAGTAGATCTGATAATGCAGATGAGTAAAATTCACCGCATATTATTTCTGACTCGTAAAAGTATGGTGTGCCCTCAGAAATGACAGTCTGTTGAGATCAGATCATTTCCAAAACCTCAGCTTGTAAACTGCTGATGCCTTTGCGTGCGTTGGATGACTCTTGTGGCTAAACGATGAACCCTGCCTTGACCCTCTTCTGTATCTGACCTCTGTTTCATCGCTGTAAATTGTGTGTAATTAAAAATGCAAGAGAAGCAGTTATTCTTAACGCTGAACCGCAAAGGCATAAGACAGCCATTTTGGGGGGCTTTCCCAGCATCCAATGCTGCTGGTAATTAGTCAGCCAGAGTAGATAAAACATGTGACAACAACGTGCAGATTGCAGACTGCGGTTTTGAATCACAGATTCCTCGGGGAGACACAAGTCTGTCAGAGAAGGAAACGCTTGATTTAAGACATTATTTCACTAAATTATGTGCTCTCGAGACAGCACAGGAGGTTTTAATTGCTAACATGAAATTATAGAGTGGAATTGTTGTGCATGTGTATTTAAGGGGAGACAGACGCTCAGATGTATTTTGGGGTCGCAGTGCACTCATCTGTCGCCCATTTTTATACCCACCCCACCCCCTCTGCATGGTGCTTTTTGTCAGGTAATCTCTCTCATATCTAATAGGCAATTTGACGCATGAATGGCCAGACTACCTCATTCTGTGAAAATCTCTCTGCGTTTAAGGCATTTACACTGTGGGATAAAGTGATGATCTGTATAATTGTCACATTTTCCTCTTAGAGTTGTACTCAGACACACACACACACACACACACACACACACACACACACACACACATACACATCCACATACAAAACTGGATGAATTATTTCAATAACAACACAGGAGAGGACATTTTGTTATGTTTTATGAGTAAAATGAAGTTGTGTGTTTGTGTGTGTGTACACATCAGAGATATATGTTTTAGATTATTTAGCAATTTTTCATCCTTACACAAGTGTGAAAGGTACCTGGCTGAAACTGAAAAGAAGTGAAAGACTTCGTTTCTCGAAAAAGGACAAGCAGGGTTCAGTGACAGGGAATCCATAATCATTCCAAGGCCTAAGAAAAACCCCAACAGCCATTAGCAGCTCCCTGGTGGTACGCAAGAGGGGGGAAAAAAAGCCTTCAAAAAAAAAAAAAAAAGAATTTTTACCCCAGTGACTTCTGGCTTGGCAGTCTTTCCTGTGTCTCTGTTGATGATTTTGAGGACAGATGTATGTGTGTGTGTGTGTCCGGGGCGTATGTGACAGCCTTGTTGTGGGGTGAAACTACGTAATGTCAACAAACAACAACAACTGTAGCAGCCGCTGCTGCAGCTGGAAGCTGGGCTCTAGTCATGCTATTCTGTAATCATGAGTGGTGCTGTGGTGTTGGAGAAGGAGAATGAAGTGGGGTGGCAGGGTTGAGTGGTTTTGTGTGTGTTTATGTGTGTGTGTGTGTGTCCAGGGCCTGTGGCAGGCGGATGGGTGCCTTTAACCGTAAACCAAACAAAAGCGACATTCTGCGCCCAAGCGTCAGGCTGAGTGGAGGATTATGCTCGGGCAGACAGATATGAATGTGGTCGGCAAACCTTCCTCTTGCATGCCACATGTCGCTTCTTCCCGGTCAACGGTCCCCTTCCCCGTTTCCCCCGCCACGGGCGTCCTGATCTGCAGCACAGATGTGCAGTTTGGGGTAGGAGGAGCGTCACCTCGCCATGCACTGCTGGGCCCGGTGGGTCTGTCCACGCCGGGCCTGGTTCAGCCCAGAAGAATTTTACTAGACCCCTTTAATCTATTTGTATCTCTGTGTGTCCATGTCACGGAGGGTGAATATACTGTGTGTGTGTACGTGTGTGAAGGACCTGTGGGGAGAGAAAGGGCACATAGGATATGTTTGATATGAAGACCTCGCTGGGTCATCATGATCTGTCAGTCAAGGCTGCCTCCTGGTGGTGGGGGCTTGAACTGCAATCCTACTCCAAAAACTTGCCTATAGTATCCTTATTAACAGTGACAGTATGTTTCTGTCTGATTTAGTATGGTGAATGTGCACACTTCTAAATCAGACATCCTTTAACTTTCAGCTTGATCTTATTACTTATTAACATATTACTAGTACAATATCAGTTTTTTCTGACTTAGGATATGATGATTGTCAGTTCCATAAGCATTACAAGTGATTAACTTTAGATCTTAATCATTTTACCTTGGTAATGGTGTACCACTTCAACCACTTTAATCCACAACTATGTAACATTCAAAAAGTGAAAGCAGAGAGAGAGGCTGACATGAAATGACAAAATGGTGGGCCACCACAAAATGTTGTCCATCAAGATAGCATGCCTAAATGTTTGCTAAGCTTAGTGTCTCTGTCTCCCGATGCAGTCAGTGACTGACTGATTTGTGTGCTTGTGAAGTTTGAGAACGTTACTAGTGATTGTTTGGGCTTTTGATTTGCTTGTGGGAAGATATGTAGAGAAGGCTTATTACAGCGTAGTCTACACACTCTGTTTGCAGACCACAAGTCGTGACAAATTTCCCTGGCTTTGCCAAGAGGAACACAACAAATGGCGTGCTGGAAAGCACTCTCTGTGCTCCAGTGGACGTACATCGCATCGCTAAAGCGCTCTAATTATCAATGGAGAATGAGATCTCATCCAATTTGCTGAGTTGCTCAAGTTTCCATGAAAGCGTGCTCTGCTGAACTCCCGGTTAAGTCCTTGCCGGGGGATTACTGAGACCTGTTAATTGTTCCGTCTCCTTGTTTTCCACCCTTCACATATCATGGAGGGTGACCCTTGGGTAACATCTTGATGATAGATATCAAGTTTAACTGTTTAATTGGTGGCAATAAAACAAAAACACAAAGACGACTTTGTTTGTAAAACGCCCCGGCCAAATGCAAGCACAAGCTGCCAGCGCTCAGAGCGCCTGTGACTGCACTCGCTCCCTAAAGGAGGGGCCTGCCAGCTCAGCTATGGAGGATCCCCCCCTCCATCTCTCTCTCTCTCTCTCTCTATCTCTCTCATACACATACACACGCGCACAGTGCCTCACTATTACTTAACCCCCCCCCCCCACACACACACACACACGCACACACACATACACACACACACTCCCCCGACCCAGCATGTGTTCCCTGGGGGGAAATGGGAAATGGTGTGTGTGGGGGGGATGGGGGGGTCAGGTGGGTGGTTGGGCCCCCGTCCCTTTATTTATTTTTTATTTTTTTTCACAGGAGGGAGTTTGTATGTATGTGGACAGAATGGTTTTGTCAGCAGCCTGTTCGCTGGGTTTGTTTGGAGCTGTGGTCCCTGCTGGAATATGTAACCGAATTCCTTCCCCTGTCCCACAATTGGAGTGTACTGCCAGATTCCCTGGCAACAAGGCCCTGAGTGAGGGCCAGTTCTCCGGCTCATCCCACAAAGCCTTTCATGTTCCCAAACCGCAGCCTGAGCAAGGCGCCTCGGTCTCAACAGCAGTAGACCAGCATATGTTTGCCTAATTCCTGAGACATGATGACAGTGGTCTCTGAGCCACGAAGTGAAGGCTGCTCGTTGCTTTCTCTCTGTCTCTCTCTTGCTTTCCCTTGCTCTCTCTCTCTCTCTGTTACTGTTTCTCTGTTTATCTGTCTTTCTCTTTGTCTTTTCTCTTTCTCTTTGTCCTCCCTCTCGCTCTTTCTCTCTCTTTATCACTCCTCTCTCACTCTCTTTTTTTCTGTCTGTCTGTCTTTCCCAGCCCCTCACACACACTTACACACACAGCTCCTCTTTTTCTGTGTGGGTGTGTGCCTTTAATTATGATTTTATGTTGTTGATGACTTCCAATAGGCATATGCCACATGTTTTCTCATTAGATGTGTTTTCATATGAGCCCCCCACCACACACACACACACACACACACACACACACACTCTCCCGCAGTGCCTTCTCCATGACCCATCGAGTAGAAAAACAGAAGCAGAAAAAAAGAGAGAGCTTATGGTCATCTTGGGCCCGGGAGGTTTGGGACTAATTGACATTAAAGCACAGTGTACTATCCACCACATGAGCATCAAGTATACTGGTCACCGGCATCACACACACACACATACACACTCCGGCTATCTAGACTCCATGCCAGATGCACACAAGTGAGAATGCACAGGCCCCCAGGTCTCGTGTACGAAGCCTTCATCACTGTAATTAAAGGCGCAAGAATTACGCCACCACACCCAGTCTGACCCCTGAGTCACACTTGTGGCGTCTCTCCCAGCTGTGGAGAAAGCCTGTGATGAGAACACTTTAAACCCCAGCTGCACACGACAGAAACACTGACGCCTTCACTCACTCCAACAAATCTGTTCAGAAACCATAATGCTACTTTCTCCTGGTTAAGTTTTTTTTTTTAATTTTTATTTTAGTTTTCACTTCTTCTTAGTGCCATTGGTGCATTTAGACGCTTAGTCCACGCCTGCAATCTAGATAACAATCTCCCTCGGCCGGGCCCAGAGCTGGGTCGGCCATCACGCCGGGGTAATTGCTGAGTAGTGGCAGTAGCTAGTTTAGTCTGAACCCCACACCGCAGAGACCTGCAGACTTTACAGGCCCTCTTTTACTGTATGGAACACTAGATGTATTCCACCGTGTTATGTGCTCAATATGGTTTTCTGATTTGTATCTCGCCGTGGTTATCAGTGGTTATTCATCATTAGCCACAAACATTTTGTTTTCATTTTTTTTTTCAAGTTTGCTGAAACGCTCTCTATTTTCTTTCAGTGGAGGAATCGGGGTTGGTTGGCTTACGTGGAGTGCCTGTGGCTGCCGGTTTGCGTGTGTTCGGTTTCAACACCGGATTCCTACAGCTTCCTACGCCCCTGCAATCCCTGAGACGTTGTGTGACACGCACTTATCCCCCTGCAAATCTGTCTGTCCCCCACAGCCAACTCAAACAGCCCCTTGGTAAAACACTGAAGCCCGATCCAATATCTCTCTCTCTCCCTTTTAAAAGACTTGGGACTTTTTTTCCACTACAGTTCCTTCTCTTCATTTCTCTTTTTTTCCTTCCCTTAACAGGGGCAAATCCAACCATAGTTTGAAATACTCAATCATTAAATCCTCAGCTCAGCATGCCGGAACACTCAGAGTTTATTTTATTCTTGGATGTACAGACGGCCACAGTGCATTTTTAGAAGCTGTGGCAAGAGCGGTGTGTATTTTAACACGCTGTCCGTGTGTGTGTGTCATACTGACCTGTTCCATAAACAGATCCGTCTGCTCTCTGTGGCCACATAGCATTAAATGGACGCTGAGCTGGTTAGTTTGTGTGTTTGATGCGTGTCTGTGCTTGTTTGAGTGTAAGAATGGACACAGGTTTGTGTGTGTGTTTGCAATTCTTGTTTATGTGCAAGTATGTGTAATTATTATGTGCACACAAAAATTGTGTAAGTGTGTATGTCAATGTGTGTGTGTGTGTGTATTTCGTGGTTTCAGTCTTTCCTTTGAAGAAAGGCAGGCACCACTTGAAAACTCCTCCGGTTGTCTGAAGTCCAGCTCAGTCAATCTCATCAAGGAATCCAACAGACCTTCTCCTTCTGTTTGACTCTGGGAAGCGGTCGCTAAATTTAACTTCAAAAAGGCCCTGCTTCTACCCCATTTAACCAGCATGACGTGTCCGGCTCCAAATATGCATCTGTCACACACTTAGATCACACTCCTCAGATTAATACCCTTCATCTGCTCATGAAGGCACCCCCAGCAGATAGCAGCCCATGACTGCCTCCCATTAACTCCAGTTCTGAGGCATTTCCCCCCCTCTCCCTCCACCCACCGTCCCACCCACACACACACACACACACACACACCATACACACACACACACACACACACACACACACACACACACACACACACACACACACACACACACACACACACACACACACACACACACACACACACACACACACACACACACACACACACACACACACACACACACACACACACACACACACACACACACACACACACACACTTCCACCACTTTGGATTTGAGCCTCCTCTTTGTCACCGAGAGGCCTGCACCTTTGCTGGCGTGACGTGGGTGGCCGCAGTTGAAAGGCGCTCAGCGTCCCAAAAATGGCTGGTCACTGAAGTGTCCCCTTTGGGCTTTGGTACCTGCCCTGTATCAGATGGCATGAGAGAGGGGCCCGTGCAGCACTTTGGGTAATTATGCATGAATGTAAAGGAGGGAGAGAATGAAGGAGAGATAGAGAGAGAGAGCAAGGGAGTGGAATAGCGAGCGAGTGAGCGAGAGAGGAGAGAGTGGTATTGTATCTGTGTAGGAGGAGGAGAAAGTAGTTAGAGGGGTGCTTGGGGAGTTATCGGGGACGGGGGATGCCTGACGCCAGTCTTCCGGGTGGTCCTCCCCTCTCTGAGGGACCGTGAGCAGCCATCCGACACTGAGCTCCCCCACCCCCCCAACACACACACACACACACACACACACACACACACCACCAACCTGTCTGTCCCTGTCTGCTCAGGTGTAACTGGCCCATCCACCTCAGGTCTGTCCAAAACAACTGGACAGCCAGAGAAGTTGAGTGGGCTGAGAAAAGAAGGGTCACCAATCCAGTCCTACACCCCCACCCACCTTCTCAGCCTACCCCACCCCACAGCACCCACTCTGTTCCCGCATCCCACTTCTCTCGAGGCACTCCATCACATTACATCACATCAAAAGCAATAAGCTAATTACAAACGACTGCGGGCATGCACGCAGTAAATACAGAATCAACATAATTGATTTAATCCTCTCAGTGCTCAAATGAAAAGGAGAACAAAAAAAAAGAAAAAGAAAACTTGTCACAGGCGGTGGTGGAGAGTTTTGAAAATTACAGCCCTGTTTTTCCAGAGCTGAAGTGACAATTGGATGAATTAAAAGATCAGTTTGGGGCTGTTCAACTCAGGGGAAGAATAAGAAAAGAAAAAAGAGAGGAGAAGAGAAGAAAAAGAGGAGGGGGGAGGAGGGGAGAGGGGCAGAGGGGAGCCAAAGTGAGTCATGCTGTGGTGCACTGCGTGCTGGAAAGAGACACCACTAAATCACCAAGGCCAAGCACTAGAGCTGAGCACAGATTCACATTCACTTGTTCATTTACTTGTCTGTTATTTCTTATTTTCTTCCACTTCTTTTTTTGTGTGAATGTGTTCCTTCAATCATTTATTTTGCCGTGGCTGTGGGGAGCAGCGATGTTTTATGCATGGCTGCGATATGCATCTTAAGAGCAAAAGCATTAAGAAAGGGTACCATTGACAATTACTTATTCATAAACGCTCTCTGCCACAAAAGCAGCATGTTTAGAGCAAATCCGTGTTATCGCGGATGAATCTCCCCGGGACTCACCCTCCGAGCCATGCTCCTTAATGACAGCTCAGATGTGTCTACCGATCCACCGTCTGGTGGAATCAATGCATGTGGATGTAAAGAGTGAACTCGCTCGTTTTCCTGATCTATAAAAACAATCTCCATTGACAGTCGGGCGGTGTGTACGTGCAGTTTTGCTTTCAGGATTACAGTACTCTGTTCTCTTCTACTGACCATTTTTCACTATCTACCCTTTCTTTTTCAGGCTGAAGAGTTCTCCAACAGCAAATGCAAAGAATGCTTAGAATATCTCAGTGATGCCAGGTGGCTGATTACATATAGAATGTGCTGTATTGCCCTAATGGGCCTCTAATCTCTCCCAAAAGCTTCTGACATAGGACCACTTACAAGTTACCAGTTACTAGTTGACATAAGACCACTTACAAGTTACCAGTTGACATCTCATAAACCTCGTCAGCCTCTGAAGATGTCAAAAATGAGATTTTTAGTTGTAAAATCAAATCTAATTAGAAATCTGGGCAAGATAATCCCCCATTCTTTTCACACACACACACAAACACACACACACACACACACACACACACACACCCAAACAGATAGTATCTGTAGGTAATCAGATATCATTTGAGTGACAGGAACCATTTTGACATGGTTTAGTTTTTCACAATGTTTCATGCTGTTCCTTATTAAGCGCAGCATGTGTGTTGGTGAATGAAGTGTTATTTATCTTTACTCAGCACAGCCAACAAAACAGGCCGTAAGTCTTCCTCTGCTGGTTACTGTGTCGAGCTGCACTGTGTTTCATTTTTTTCCAGAGGGAAAGATAAGGGAAGCTTGCCATGGCTGTTTACAGCAGGCGCTGTTTGGTTTTTCAAATGTTAACGTACGCGTTTATGTTTCTGGGATTCTGGTTTGTGTATGTTTGTTTGTGTCTCTCTGTGTGTGAAAGTGTACATTGTATTTTTCTGTGTACTGTATGTGTGTTGTTCCAGATTTCACATGCTGTGTGTGTATGTACACATGTCTGTTGCTAGCAGCTTTTGTTTGTGTGGATATTCACATGTGCATGTGGTTGTACAGCTTGTGTGTGTGTGTGTGTCTGTGTGTGTGTCTGCATGTGTGTGTATGTGTGTATGTGCGAGTGTGTGTGCGAGTGAGCGTGCGCGTGTGGGTGCAGTGCTTGGTGGCAGACCTCTCCCTCACTCGCCACATGTCCCATATTGCTCCCATCCACCATTGTTTCCCTGAAATCTGCAGCCTGTGAGCTGAAGTACGCCCAGGCTGTGGGCTCTGGAGAGAGCTGTGTTTGTTGTGCAAGTAAGCCATCTAATGGACAACAATGGAAGAGGTGCTCTGTGGAAGCCACTGAAGCCCTTGTCAGAAGCCCGAGTAGGTCTTCTGCACGATCATGGCATGTCAGTGTCACCTGTCCCTGTCAGGTGGCAGGTGAGAGCTCGCAAAAGCAGTGTGCCAAAGGCAGATCAATTCCCTGTTAGTAACACAAAGTCTTGTGTAAATCATTAGCAACATTAGCAGCATTAGCAGCATCATTAGGAATTGTCCTCTGGGTTAATGAGGTTTCGAGTTTTCAGTGCAGTTTCTACTCTGTTAGACCAGGTAGTGTGTGTGTGTGTGTGTGTGTGTGTTTTCGGGGGGTGGGATGTGCCGTCCGTCCCGTGTCCCCTGGCAGCCTTGTGGTCTGTGACTCGTTAGCGGCCCCTTTATCCTGTGTAAATAACCTCAAATTATCCATAAAACAGAGTTGCCAAAAAATGTTCTTCCCACTTCATCTGGCTCTGATTAATGTTTTACAGCATGGAATTAAATCTTCTCCAGCCCCCTCGAAGTATGCATGGATGTATGGGGGCTCCACCATAGGAGCACTTCTGCTACTCCTTAAGGATGGAAGGAAAAAAAAAATCTCTTCCTCTCTCTCTCTCTCTCTCTCTCTCTCTCGCTCTCTTTCTCGGCTACATAAACAGTTTCCATGTGTCACGAGTCAGAACGTATCTGCGGTGCGAGGTGGCAACAGATAATAACACAAATGAAATGGCAGTAAAGTGAAGTGCGCCAGCTGCTCTGTTTGAAATCTGCAGTCATCACTCCATCACAGAGGAAGAGGAGAGTGAAAGAGAGAAGGAGCAAGAGACAGGGAGTGAAGTGAGAGAGCTGACTGCTGCAGTTTCTTTCTTTTTTTTTTCCCGAGGGGCTGTGTTCCTCGGCTCACTGACAACATCTCGGCCATTTGGTTGAGCTAATGCGGCCAAACCAAGTTTCCATATTCATTGTCATACCTTCTCAATTCAAAGAGTACTACACACTAAAACCCTCACACACACACCCTTACACACTCTCTCTCTCGCTCATACACACACACACACACACACACACACACACACACACACACACACACACACACACACAGTAGCAGGTGCTTAATGCTACCATTTTGCTTATTTTACACAAGAGTCATTTTAACGCAGTCGAGTGTGAGCGGTGGAGATGGAGAAAAGAAGTTTTTTTTCCTCTCCCCTTCCTTGTCCTCTTTCTCACTCTCTTAAATGGAATCTTTAATTTCACAGAGGTCCCTGATACCCCTGGTGCAGTCGCAATTGTGTGACAAAAAGAGAAGTCAAGACTTTTGAAAAGCACATTAACCAGAAAGCAATTAACGGGCACACTGTAGTTAATTTTACATTAATACTTCCACAGCTGGAGCAGATTGCTTTGCCATTTTATCTTCTGTCCAGCTGTTCTTTGCCTGACAAGAACATTAAAGAGGATTTGTCCATAATAGAGTCAGGGTCCATATATAGATTCCTCCCCTTACAATGGGACCCTGAGGGAGTGCATATTTACATACGGAAAACTCTGGAAAAACGGACCTCTTTTCTGCGCATCGGCTGTTCCTCTTTTTAGCACTGGGGCTCCAAGGGGAGCTGTTTCACAGGGGCTCTCTCTCCTCTCTCGCTCTCTCTCTCCCTGGTGCACTTTTGTGTTGTCATTGGTGTACATTTCAAAGTGCCTTTATTGGCATTCGGCACAGATGTGCAGCACAGGAAGAACAATTGGGACTCTGTGAAGCCGGGCCCAGGAATCTCTGATAAACGCTCAGCCTCAGACGTCCACTCCTGTCTCTCTCCCTCCCTTCCTCTCTCTCTCTCCCTCTCTCCAGTCCCATCATGCCATGTGCTCTTTCTGCTGAAGACAGCCACAGAGGGGACAGGAGGACCATCAGAGAAGGAGACGGAAAGACAGAGTGAGTGAGAAATGCTTAGCTTCAGACATCCACTCCTTCAAAGCTTTCACCTCCCTCTCCAACCCTTGTATCCCTTATACTGTGCTAAGGACAGCTACAGGGAGGACAATAAGACAGAGACAGAAAAGACAGACAGAGGAGGACAAAGAGTGAAAAAGAAGAAGATAAATGCTCAGCCTAAGATGTCCACGTGTGCAGTTCCCACTGGAGAAGGATAGATGAAAACAGCTAGAGGGAGAGATGGAGAGAATCACATACAGAGAAAGAGACAGAATAAAAAATAAATCAATTAAAGTTTTTCAGATCATTTTCCTTGGAGCTTGAGCTATCCCCAAGGATAATATTGCTTCTATTTATATTTCTGTAGACCTTAATGTATTTTGTGATTGGATCAACAAAACGTTTCAAAAAAAAGAGAGACAAAAGCAGATCTTAGCCATAGAGAGAGGGGGCATTGAGTGCCAGAGCCCTGTGTCATGGGCGACTGTCAAAACAAACATGCCAAGAACAACTGCAGAGGAACCGCCATGGGTGCCACATCCGCACTGCCTCCAACCAGCCTAAACCACAAGACATGTACTTATGCGCTCAGGCAGTTGCCACACCATGCCACATGCCCGCTTGATTAAGTGAGCGCCCTGAGCTGGGATGAGTGACAGGCACAGGAAAGACTCTTTCCTCACTCACTCACTCACTCTCTCTCTCTCTGTCTCTTTGGTTTTCCATATTTACTCTCTCAAGTGTCTCTGAGTGTGTGTGTGTGTGTGTTTGTGTGTGTGTTTAATCCACTCTTTCTACTTCTTTGTTTGTTTTCTGTCTTTGTCTTTTATCTTCCAGTCCTTGTGAGCCCTCTTTTTGTTACTCTTTTTTTCTTTCTCTTTTTCTTACACACATATAGACACTTATGCACACACACACACACACACACACGCACTTGGATGCAAAGCCATCGCTTTCGCCCATGGTGCGAGGTGAGAGCAGCATATTGGAAGCAGGTGCAGTCCCCCCACTCCCACACACCAAAACACACACACACACTTCCCCTAACCCCACACACACACTGTCTTTATTTTCCTTAAAAGAGCTGGTCCTTCTTCAGTCGTTCTCCCAGTCTCCTGTTTCCGTTTGGTGGCGGGCCAAGCAGCATCACTTGGGCTCTGGGCTCTGGGCTCTGCCGGCGTCCCAGTCCACGCTGTGCAGGGCAAATGCCATATGTTCGCTCATTGAACACACAGGCCTCTACTTCTCTCCTCCTCGAACACTGCTGGGGGGGGGGGATTTTGGCTGCCCTCTAGACTAGACTAAAGTATGATAATAACAAGATTCGCTTTAATATCGCCATAACTTACTTGTGGCTCAGAGCGAAACTGAATTTCAATGTCCTCTTAAAAAAAAAAACAGATACCCCACCCAACATCACACACATTCCCTTTATCTTGGAGGGCCACAATAATATAGTCAAACTTTGGAACCTTGGTCTTACAATAAAAACCCTCAGAAGAGGGGGAAAAAGCTACAGCACCAAAGTAGCACTGTCTGATTCATACACACACACACACAGCATCTGCATCCTCTATCCGTCAGTCCACTTTGGTTTCAATGTTTTTCACAGACTAACTAAATGCCATCACACACATGGCACATTTGTCTCATTGCTTGGAAACTTATTGTTTAAAAAATGACAAGGGAGAGAGAGAGGAAGAAAGGGTGGGAGAGAGGGAGAGGGAGAAAGAGAGGGAGAGAGAGAGAGAGTGAAAAAGATGGATGGAAACAAAATAAAAAGTACTGCAGTTTGCAGCACAACTAAGTGGCAAACATTATGAGAGTGAAAACCATTTAAAAAATCTTTTAATTTATGGTCTGTTTGTCATTTGGCTTGGCTACTGCATTGTTGCGTAAGGCCAAAGTGGGATAATTATATTCATGGACGCAGCTAAATGCGATTTATAACAGGGAATGAAACAAAGGGGGAACCAGCAGGCAACTGCATCTATTCTGTAACACAGACAGGCTTCACAGCGGCAGATGTGAATGCTGAGTACCAACACCCTTGTACGTTTTCACTTTAAACCGAGAGAGAAAGAGAGAAATGAGCTCCAGAAATGCCTCACTGCCAGCTCTGATCCTGCATCAGGTCATGCCATCTCCTCAGCGCATCCTGTTTTGAAGTTTGGGTTGGAGCACGTTGATTTTGCCTCTGCATTTTTTCCTCTTCATCCTCCCCTTTTCTCCTCTCCTCTCCTCTCCTCTCCTGCACACATGTTGGCCACAGTTTGTGCCTCATCCTAATTCTTTTATGGAGACAGACAGGAATGGGAAGGCCAGGAGTCGGCACATGTGCCTAACCACTTTCCAGATCCTCTCCTTCTTTCTCTTTCTCTCTCACTCTTTGGGCTTTTTCCCCTTCTCCCCTGACGTATTACCTAATATCACCCCCTCCTGCCCATCTGTGACTATTTGACAAGCACATCGTGGCCTATGGTCCTCCTCTGAGCAGCAGATCAGGAACTGGCGTGGCACTCTTGAAATTCTCCCAGCAGGCCATGCAGCGGACTCAGATGGGTGTTGTGTAGGATGGAGGGGAGGAGGAGGAAGAGGCCAGGGGGCGCCTCATCATGGGGGCCTCGGTGGAGCGATAGGACCCTAGGGACACAGGTGTTACTTCCGTCATTCCTCTCGTCCCCACACCGCCCCCCCCTACCCCACCAACCCCACCCCTCTCCCAGAGGCAAGGCCGGAGGAGGAGGAGGTGAGAGAGGAGGAGAAGGAGGAGGAAGTGGAGAGCCTCAGGGATGGAAGGCATTAGTCGGCGGAGGGTAGACTGGCGCGGGGCTGAAACCTGAGCGACCGGACCAGCTGCTCCCCATGAGAGCGGCCAGCCAGGAAATAGGGAGGTATATCAAACGCATAGCAACACATAAGACCATTTCCCTTCACCCCTACCAACACAAAAAAGACAGAGAGAGAGAGAGAGAGAGAGAGAGAGAGCATTTCATTGCCCCCTACATAGCACAGCAGTGATGGCAGACATAAAAGTATTGTTCATGTAACTTACGAAGGAAGACATGGAAGGCGTTGGGAAGTGTGTGTGTCTGTTTCTGTGTGAGTGTGTGTGTGGTGAAGGGGGGTGGGGGTTGTAAATGTTTTGTTTTGTACAAAAACACATTTCATGGCCAGCGACTATTTGCCCTTTGTGTTTCGACCGCTTTTCTGTGTTCTTAGATCACTCAGAGTGTAGCCATTTGTTTTACATCCTTCTCTCAACATCTTCTCACTTGGCTCAGGCCTAAGGGTCTGTTCGCCTATAATAATACAGTGTGAGTATATGTGTGTGTGTGTGTGTGTGTGTTCAGTTGTCTAGTATTCTTCAAGCTTGTGGTCATGGCTGCTGTTAAGTCTGTCCTCACAGGGCTCTCACCAGTCTCTCATACAACCACCACCAACAACACCAGACAAACATGGGGAAGCTGTTGTGTTTGTATTTGTGTTGTGTTGAGTTGTATTGTGTTGTGTTATGAGCTGTATTTTTTTGTTGTTTTGACTCGGTTGTAAACAGTGGAAAACACGAGAACGCAGCCCCAAAGAACATAGTGTCACCCAGCCACAGACTCCCGGCACGGACAGATGCACAGCGCATGGTGGTCCGACGTCTCACTCTGTGTGTGTGTATGTGTGTGTGTGTGATTATTAGACTGCACTAACACGGCCATTTCCATGCAATACTATTTTGGTGCCTTTTTAATCCATTTCCTGTCTCAACATTTTGCCCCTCTCTGTTTCCTGTCAGTGGCTCGTCTACTGCAGCGGTACCTGCTGGGTGCCTTCATCCACGCTTGGGTTTGATCACGGCTCCTCATCTCACTCTCTCTCTGTGCCACCAGCTAATGAAGAGTTGTGTGTGTGTGTGTGTGTCTGTCTGTCTGTCTGTCTGTCTGTCTGTGAATGAGTGTGTGTATGTGCATATGTGTCACACACTCTCTAATGCAAACCTATGCATTTCCCTGAGGGGAAAAAAGGGAGAGTTTGACTAATTTTTCTAAGACTAAGATTATTCTGGAATGATCTAACAAGTGTTACAAAATGTTGCAGAGAGAAAAAAAGCTTGAAAAGGTGCAGAGTTAGAGGAGTACAGATTTGGTCATAAAAGTCCCCCCTTTGATGTCCAATTTCTCCCCTGTTTGGTATCATGCCACCAGAGATTATACCCCCTCCCTACACCCTCCACACACACACACACACACACGCACATGCATACCCCATCTCCTTGTTTTATACATGTTGCTCTCATCAATGAAAAAAAAGCCTGTCCGTAATAACTTGCATATGCCCAGCTTTTGTAAGTGTGTGTGGGGTTTTTTTCTGTAATAAATTGAAGGTATCTTTTTTTATTCTTGCCTTTCCTTCTCTCACTCTTTTTATGGGTGACATGTAAGACAGGTTTAAATGGGTGTAATTTTGGCTTTGAAGGGACTATGTGACTTATTAAGCGGTACCCGTGTGTGTGTGCGTGTGCGTGTGTGTGTGTGTGTGCGTGTTTGTGTGTGCTGCATTTTTTCCTTCCTCTCTCTCGGAACGCCACGTTGGGTCGCGAGGGTCAGAGCTGCCCCTGTGAGTGGATTTGAGTGCCGGGCTCCGTGGCCATGTCCTCACCTCCTCCCTGTAGACATCTGGCGCCCAGTCCGGTGGACGGAGCTTACGCCAACATGAACACATTAGGCGTTAGAGCAGTGCTTTCAGCCCTCATCTAACACGTAGCACATGACGGCCGCCAAATGGAAACCGTTCGCCATTTGAACTTCATTCCTAAGTCCTCGCAATCGCCGACTCCCTGATTCTGCGAAACCCTGCCGCAGTACTAGCCTCCATCACCATCTTTCACACACACACACACACGCACACACACACACACACACACACACATGCAGACAGAGAGACATGCACATACATTTCCAGTTGCCTTAAGTCTTATTGGATTATGAAAGACATATTGTATGAGGGGCCTTCATGGCTTCTATGAAAATAGATTGTGGTCTGTCAGAGGTGGAACTGCTAGTTTCGACATTCCAGCGACTAGAGGTGATGTGGTGAGTGGCATGGCACTACAAACACACACTCACACTCACACACTTCTAAGATTGGGTTACTGTCCCCCTTCTGCCACTCCTGGTTAACGGTTTGTCATTAAAGTGGCTCAGGAAGTGCTTGATGAAGTGGAGGAGAGGCGGAGGGTGGTGGGTGGGGGGGGGGGGGTGTAGAGTGAGGGCCTATCAAAGGTTTTATCCTCATATTTTCTCCCACAGTTTTCCTAACCTCACAAAACTTGTACAGTGGCACTTACCCCTGAGAATACGAATAAGTATTAATTATCTTACTAACCGCACCAAAATGGATCCAGTCCTCGCGTTCCAAAAAAAAATAATAATAATAAAATAAGAAATAAAAACCTGTGGTGCTCGGCTTGTGCCATGAAAAAGAACCCAATATTGCTATGAAACTTTAATCTGCCATAAAGCGTTGGCTCAGCATATTTAAAAGTCAAACTGCTGCCTTATTCTAGCAATCAAAATGATTTGTTTGCTCACTCTTAACATCTACAGGGCCGTTCTGGGGCTAGACTGGATATGCAATCTGACTTTTACAAAATCGAATCACGTAAAGATGAATGTAAAGCCATCTCCATACATAGTCCTCTAATTTTCTCCATACTATTTCAAAGATACAGAGGGCAGATGTTATTACCTTAAGATGTCGTTTCTTTCCTTATCTATAATGGGAATATGGTTTAATATTAGCATGACAGTTCTGGCTTATGTTCGTTACGTTGCCTGCCTGTTTGACCAGGTCACATCCTGTGTGTTGGACTGCGACTCTGATGTTAGCGGTCCTCCCTCTGTGCAGTGACCAGGAGCAGACCTCGGGCCACACTGTCAGCTCTGCCTTTTTATGACGCACATAAAAACGACTCCGGGTTGAAACGGTTGCGGCTGGCAGTCACAGTTTTCTGACAGATACGCTCTTACATCATAAAAAAGTGAGTCATTTGTGATAAACATGTGCACTGTAAAACATAGTGACTGTGTTTCCCTGTCGGTTACCTCGCCCCCCACCCCCCCACACACACAACACCCAATGCCTCACACACACACACACACACACTCACCAAACCCCACCACCACCCCTCAAGAATCCCCCTGTCTCTCCACTGCCTCTCCAGTCATGTGTGGAGGCTTTCATTTATGGCCAACCGCCTATCAATAACAGAGTGTAGCAAAGCCATTAGTGCGCTGTGTCATAAATATGCCTGCGGCGTGATAATGCGTGCCGTATGAGGCTATCGGCGCGCTCCGCTCCGCCTGCAAGTTTTGCTGCGCCTGCTGAAGTGACCATCCCCGTGCCAAGTGATCGCTGAATATTTTCCTTTGTTCACGCGCGATGGCTGCAAGACTTATGCTATGTCAGTTGGTGGGCCAGCAAACCGTTTGTGGCTCCTTCATAGAAGGTAATCTTCAGTCTCCGACTAATGGTTCCAATTTAAGACTATAAATATGGATTGTGTCCTCAAACGTACATATTTTTCCAAAGGCTGGCTTGGCTAATCACCCAGATCAGTGGACTGGCTGATAAGGGGAAAGCCAGACCTGGAGAGGAAAATATGGAGCAAATCGGAGCAAGGTCTCAGGCCCGCTGCCGGCTAAATGTCATATTTGTCATCGCAAGAGAGTTTTCTGTCTGACAACTGGGGAGAATCCCTTTGGTGAGCTTCACTGATCAATGAACCTCTCTAAGCTGAAGCAAATATTTCATCATAACGTTTTATAAGTACAATTTTTTTTAATTAAAGACAATATTTCCAACAGTCTCCAGAGCCTTGTTGCTTTTTAAGAGTGGGGTTTGTGTTTAGTAAGTTGAAGTAAGTTGGCTTGTCTTCTCTACATTGGCTAATGGCGAGGTGAGACAGATTTCCTCTTAGAACAAAATGAGCTCACAGCATTTGCTGGATCCCAAGTGGCATTTAACAAATCAATTCAGGCTAAAAAGGTTTAGTTAAATTGAGTGTGTGTGTGCAGAAGTCAATAACGTTATTTAAAGACAAAGTGCCCAATGGGAATCGGGAAGCAGTGGACACACAGACGGACATTTGAGTTCCCTGACGCTCAATAGTCCCAAATATTCAAAAATGAATCAACAATGTGGCACAGTGTTCAGCCGATTCTTTGTGCAAGACTTTTTATTTATAGCTGTCGGTATTTGTTTTCCTCTTCTTCTGGGTTTGTTTGTTTGTTTGGTCGTTGTTGCCCAATTTTTCACCCCCCACCCCAACCCACCCCCCTTTTTTCTTCACAGAGCTCATTTTCTGAGATTGTTTTTGTGCCGCAGAAGTTGCTGCCTCATTGGAGTGAACATTTAATCACCCTGTTTGTCCCCGTGGAATTCGCTAACGACGCACTCCCCCCCCCCCACCACCACCCCATCTTACCACCACCCCACTCTTACCCCAATCACAAGCTGCGAGCACGCTCAGTGAGGAGTCGAGAACATTCGGCTCTCTGGCTCTCTCTCTCCAGCGCGCTATGAAAAGCTGTTCCTGTCGCCAGCCAAAGTCGTTGTTTAACAAGTGGAAACCCCATAGCAATTAAGTCCCAGCGGTTTGGTTTGGCAACACAAGGGATGGCAGAAGCTCTCTCTCTCTCTCCATCCCTCTCTCTCTCTCTCTCTCTCCCTCTCTCTCTCTCATTCTCCCTCTCTGCTGGCATCTCCCATTCGCTTGCGGCTTTCCACGATTAAACAAGAACACAAACAAACAAACAAATACATAAACTCGAGGTCTGAGCGCCCCCACCCCCACCCCAAATGACAATAAATAAATAACAGCAGCGATGATGACACAGCTGAAACTTTTCAATTCTGCCCTCAGCAGGATTATGAGGGCCTCTGAAGAGCCCCTGATCTTAGACATATTACACATGTAGATTGGATTAGCGTACAACCTCGAAAACCATGAGCCTCCAGTGCAAGTGTGTGTGTGTGGAAAAGCTGTTTCTGTGTTGAGGAAGCCTCTGGCATACGCTTCCACTGGGCCTGTGGTTGACACTGTCGGACTGCTTTGATCTCTTTTATTCAGGTGTGACAGGTCTTTGGCAAGGCTGCGCCACTGGCTGGGCCCCTGTTCTTGCTCTCGTTCTTTCCTTCCTCCTTCCTCCCCTCCACCAGACGCCCAAGCCGTGTTCCTGCATCCAGGGGCATGAGAGAGGGCAGCAGACTCTGTCGAAGAACAAGAGTGGCATGTTTTTTTCTTTTCTTGTCTTTTTTTTCCACTGAGCGTGTACACGTACACATCTCTCTCCAACAGCCATCGAACAAATATGCCAGTTGGAGATATCGTTTTCATGCCCCTTGTAGATAAGTTTGAAACCTAAACCCCTCAGACATCTGAAGGGTGGGAAGAGATGAGGAAATGAGGAGAGAAGGATATTTGAACTTGCCGATTATCAGCAAGTCAGACTGTACCATGCATAATCAAAAGGGCATTCATAAGGACAACAGATTTTTTTTTTTTTTTTGGGGGGAGGGGGTAAAATGTAAAACAGACACGGATGGTACCTATGCAAAAGGCAGAGTAAATCCTCTGAGATTAGAGAGCTTGTGCAGTGCTTGTAGATCTCCCTCTGTTTAATAAGAGCTAAATGTGTAACATTAATTAATAAAACATCATAGATAATTAGTCAGATAATCAATGTCTGAAACAGAATGTCTGAACAGAAATATGCTATTAATCATCAGTGACACACAGTTTGTAAGTATTTCCACCTTACATACACATGAACGTATACTGTGGACAGGAGTATTTGTGCAGCAAGCATACTTTAGCATAACCAGGAAACAGCAGTGTGAAATACTAACTGACCAAGAAATTCATGAACTCCTTCAAAGTTAGCTCTTCTAAAATCCCTTCCCATCCCTTTGTCCAAAATAGGATTTATGAAAAATACTCTCATGCTACAGAGGGGTCATACAGAATTTAATATGGTCTCGGCCCATAAAATGTATCTGGACCATTTCTCTAATTGATGTTTAATGCGCCACTACAGTTGTAGAATAACACCGCAAAAATACAAGCTTGCATATCTGGATACATAAAGGGAAACAAAATATCATTTTATGTGCTGTCTGTTGGACACACCTATTTTTAATAAAAACTTACGTTTGATTTAGCCTAATAAACCTTGTCTGCAAAATAGGAAATTAGCCTATTACCCTTATGGTTAATGAGTTGCATATTTTGCAAGAGTCCCAGTGAGCAGTTATTGCCATTTTGTCATAATTTGGCGGTCTGTGTTTTGCTCTGCATTTTATTATCTCTTATAGGCTAATTAAGACATTAGCCACTATAGAAATTCCTTTGCTTTTCCCAAAAAGAACTCGAGCCTGGTTTCTCTTTTGTGTCGTTCCAACTTCTCAGGGTAGGGTGATCCAGCCGAAATGATTACTGCTCTGCAGCTATTTTCAGAGATCTGTTGGTGAGCTAAGGAAAGCATCCAAGTCCATGACCTTTCTGAACTCTTTACCCCTATTAGGTTTGGGCAAAGATAACTGAAAAGAGCTGGTGTCAGCCATTGCACCCTTTCCAGTGCTGTGAGGTTATGGCATTCTTGAATGTTCTATTTTCTATCTTCTTCTTTTTCTTTTTCTTCCTCCTGCGAAGGTTTTTCCTTCGTGTTTTCGTCTTTGCTAGCATCCTACTTGTAATTTGCAGTATGACTTTACAAAAGGTCACCGTCTGTGTTTCTTTCATTAGCAACCTCGCTCCACCAGCTCTTTGCGCTAGGGCTGGCTAATGAGAAACATCGCCTCGGCAACATCTCCAGAAACATTTTTGGTGTCAGCAAATGTCGCAGCTTGATGGCACATAAATGTAATTTATCAGCGTGTTTATGTTGGCTTTGGAGTGGGACATTTTTATGCCTCGCCGGAGCAGGGATGCAGTGTCAGTGCATTATGACAATGTCACTCCTAATAACACACAGATCTGCCATTGGTGGCGTCACCGCAATAAAACAGCTCTGGGGCTGCTTGCGAACTGTAACAACTTTATGGCCCTTTTTTTCTGCTATTTCAAACTCCACTTGACGTTGTGAAATTACTGGTGCTACATTCAGAGGAAGCAAGAATGGGGGGTGAGTGGGTGGGGGGGGGGTTCTTAGAGCTGGATTTTACCTCGGCCCAGTCTGAACTGGGGCCTGTGGTTTTAAACAAGCGTAGTGATGATGAGCCTATGTCTGATCGAACTTAGGGCAACTGGTGCTGTCTCCCTGCGAGAGACCGCCTCCGAGCTCACTCCTGTGCGTCTACTTGACTGCGCTTCCTTGCCATCAGTGTGATGTGCCAGACCACAGTTAATGCCAGACAATCTCCCATGTGGGACATATTAGATAAGGTAGGGGGGCAGTGGGAGAAACTGCAGTTAATATTTATCTTCACAGCATCGCATCAAAAAATATGAAGTTCATCTGTGTTAAAGGACCGATTTAAACATGCCAGTTAAAAGAGGCCAGTTAAAGGACAGGTTTGTTTTTTTACACTTAATGCTTGTAAGGATCAACTTCTATTGCTTTAAACTCAGATTACATACGGGTGTGATGGGTTTGACAAAATAGGTCCACAATTGAGAATGAATGGTCAAAAACCTACTGTACTGTGATTTTTGCGTCAATATATCAGTGAACATTACTGACCACTCTGTGAGTTTCATGTCTTTACAAACAAAAGTTTAACGTGTTTTAGGAAAGGTTGCAGGAGTCAAAGTCAAAAAGTCAAAGTCAGCTTTATTGTGAAAAGCCTTATGTACAGATTGCACACATAGGACTTGAAATTACAGCGCTCCCTAGGCCCATAGTGAACATTAAACATCTTATAAACAAATATCAATATAATGACAATAAATATAGTGACAAAGCTTAACCATATACACATAGCAAGGACAATATACAAAAGGCAAATAGGCTTGTATATAATACAAATAAATTGTGCAAAAAAGTGCAAAAAGAGAAGTGTACATTCAATTACTGTGCAACCTATGCAGCCATTCTGTAGCTGTCTGTTATCGCAACAAATGGAAATTCTCAGAACAGAGGCATTCATCAGAATTTCAGTCTCAACCATTGTATTTCATCAGAAAACAGGGCTTTAAGTGTAAAAACTCAAACCTACCCTTTATACTGTGAAAATGCTAGTTAGAAGAGGATCTGCATCCAATGCTTCACCCACAGAGGTTATAACAAAACAGAATGTGAAACAATGCAGACAGGCACTAAGAGTGCCACACATAAAGAGACAAGCACTTGGCCATCATGTGTGCAGCAGAAAGCTGGTGAGTAAGACTGAGTGACAAGTGGAGAGAGAGAGATGGAGTGAGAGAGAGATGGAGAGTGATGGTCCAACAATCCAACAGATTTGGAAAGCACAGCATCCTGCATTCCAGGGCTGTAGGCGCTGTGTCCAGCAGGACCATTTATTCTGTTGTTGTTTGCAGTTTTCAGCGTTTATTGCTCCAGCTTTTAACAATGTGTTCTGTGGGGGATTGGAACTCTCTCCATCCCACATAATGACTGTGAGAGGAGAGAGACAGCGTGTGTGTGTGTGTGTGTGTATGTGTGTTTGTGTGTGTCTGTGTGTCTGTGGGTGGGTGTGAGAGAGAGAAATAGAGACTTTTTTTATATAGCAATTTTAAAACATGTTGGCCGTGCCTCATCCTTGTTTTTGCTCTCCCTTAAACAGACACATGGAATGCTTTGATACGACTCATTTTGTTTCCATTCTCTGTTTCGTCTCAACAACAGTATCATCAATTGTCAGACTTGACTGACTTGTCCTTCCGACCCCAGACCCCTTCCAGTGATTTTTTTCCGACCGCACCTTCTAAAACCCTTTCACTCTCGTTCGTTCTGGTCCAAACACTGTCCTCGTTCATGCACTTTAGGCCCCCGTCTGTCGTTAATGACTCCCCAACAAGGGCATGTGAAAGACTTTCCTTGTTACTGGGGTGAAAAAGCAAATAGCTGATTGATGAGGAGAGAGTTGGCCGTCGATCTGGTCAGTGACGCACGGCAAGAAACGTGGATCTTCCTTCGCCGCTCTGGGAGCCCACTGATAAGCAGCCCAGGGCTTTTGAGTGAACACTCAAGCAGCATGATGTCAGCATTCTCTACCTCTTCTGTCATTCGGGGTGTGAGATGGACTGGAATTACTCTTTATCAAAACCAGATATGTCTGATTTGGGCCCAGAGCGTGATGATTTTATTTTTACCAACCAGTCAATCCATGCCAATTTCTTTCCTTCTGGAGGACTCCATAAAAAGTGGTGAGTCACTTTGAGGTGCCTTTTTCTGACAAATGCCAGGGGTGGGTTACTGTGGTCCTCCTGGCATTCACTGGAGCCACAAGGATAAGGTTCACAGGGACATGAATGGGCAGTGACATCTCAGAGACCAAGACCACAAACCACAGGACTCGCAGATATCTCCTCTCCCCTCAACCAGAATAAGGGTTACCTCAAGGCAGATGACATATTTTTAATGGCAAATCTTCACTCGCATGGATTGTCTTTGGACGAAGGAATGTTTTGGTTGAAGATTAAAAAACAAAACAAAACAGGGATCCACCCATGAAAAAGCTCAGACCAGCTTGTTGACCAGCTCTGAGGCCTTTCAGATCAGTAGCATTTGAGTTAGGACAATATTCTGGCAACATCTTGTGTTGTAAATTCACACACACACACAGACACACAAATCTGAACAAGCTGCACACTACACACACATGAATGTAAACTTCTTGTGTCTTTGTCTTCGATGCTGAGTACGAGGAAAAGCTGTGTTCCCTCCGTCACTCGCTGTCAACTGGGCAATCTTTAAGCGAGGACAGCAACAAGCATCAGGGCCGCCACAGGCCAGCCTTTTACAAGAAGCCAGCTTTCATGTGTGCTTGTAATACATCTCCGTCTGTGCCGGGAGCGCTGTTCTCCAGCAGCTGCCGATGGACAAAGCAATAAAGAAGACTGAGAGGAAAGAGCGGGCAGATGGCCTGTTCCTGCCCAACGTCAATGCTCATCGACTCAGCTATCGCTCTGACAGGCTCCCAGAGAGAGGGATGGAGAGGATGAGGGAAGAAAGGACAATGAAAGAGTGCAAGATGGGAGACAGAGGACGAGTGGAGAGAAACAGGAGCGAAGAAGAACGAGAGGATTAGGTGACTAAGCAAGAAAGAGTGCAGTGGAGGGATGGAGAGATACAGGAGGGAGGTGAGACTGAAAGAAGAAGCGTTGATGGATCAGCGCTCTCGTCCTCTATATTTCTTCCTGCTGACAGTGAACAGCAAGAGGCCATCAGGCTCCTCTTCTCACCTCACAGAGCTTGTAATTGTAATTGCTTTTAGCACTGTCAATCCTGCTAATGGCAAGGATGCGCTGACCACTGATCTTGATAAATCAATACCCTCCGACAGTGATGGCCAGTGCACTGTTTTAAGCTGAGGAGGCCTTCAGACGATGTTGCGAGCCAAACAAACAGCAAGCGCTGCAGTATCCTATATGGGACATGGCAAAGATAACATACTGAAAGAAGATATACTGAAGAGCATACGTACAAGAAGCAAGTACATTGTATAGAACAATAACAACAGAGACCTTATTCATAAAAATGGATCCTTACAAGGCTTTATGAAAACAAAGATGCATTAATCACAACAGACATGGACTCATCATTTCTTGCTGGATAACGAGGCAGTTCCTATGTATTTCAAACAGCTACCCAGTCTGCAGCCTGTTTTACAGTGAATTTCCGCTGCGGCCGATCAAGTGCTCAGTGAAGGAGATAAATGCTCAAACAGATCTCTGTCAGAGTCCCAGGAGAGGGAGGTGTCTCTCACAGACAGGTGAGGTAATACCGAGGACAAACCCATTAAGTAGACCCAACAGTTCCCTGTGACTGGGTACTTTTTATTTGTCAGACTGCTGTGTTTTGTAGCACTGGGTGCTCAGCGCTCATCTCTTAACGGTCACCGGTCAGACAGATTAGTGAGAAGGAAAGATGAGAGACAGCCGCTCCACTCTCACTGTTTTCTGTGTAGTAGACTGAAATGATGGAAAGACAAAGAAAAAGACAGAGAGATGAGTGAAAGAGAAAGAAATAGAAAGAGCGTGAGAGAGGGGGTGTTAAAGTGTGCTGAGCACAGATCCCATTTGAACATGGATGAAACCATCCACTTCCTGCACATCTGAGGACAATATGAATAGGAGATTTATTTGGAAGACTGGGCATGGCAGGTTTTTTTTTTTCTTCTTCTTCTTCTTCTCCTCCTTCCTGTGGGCTCTAGTGCAACGTTAGTCCTCAGTTCAAACGAGCATGACACATTCTTGGACACATGGGGCGTTGCGCATTCATTCTGGTCTTTAGGGGGGTGGGGAGGTATACAAAACACAACAGTGAATTATGCCTGTATTGTTGCACATTTGTTTGCAGTTCTTCAATTTCTTACAGATATTCTGACTCTGAAGTGGATCTCAAGCTGTCAGTCCATCCATCAAGCTTCTCCTTGTATTCAATGAACGTTTCACTGCCTCCCAACGTTCATTTGTTTCCAACTGAACTTTTGGCACGTCCACATTAGCTATTCATAAGTTCCATCCAACTTTAATGCTAATGATTCTGGTCTGGTGTGTTTGGTCAGTGGAGATCATTTAGTGCAATCTGGTGTTTTGACTACTGCAAATGTGGTTTTAGGCTACTTGTGAGAAAGGAACGGCACAGCGCTCCAAGGTTTTTCAGGCTTTCTTTATTTCCTTGTGTGTGTGTGTGTGTACGTGAGTGTGTGCCAGTCACCTGATTGAGAGATGTAGCTGTGCTGTGCAGGAGGGAGGGAGTTGAGGGTGTGTTACGGCCACTCGCAGGACTAATTAACCAAACAGGCAGGGCTCAGCAGCGCAGCCCAAGACAATTCCAATTTGAAGAGCTGTAATTGAAGTGACAAGTTAATTATAGCCCGATACTATCAGGCTTTCCTTGCAGGCCAATATGCATTTCTCTCTTCTCTCTACCCCTCCCCCCACCCCTCTCTCTCTTCTTCCCTCTCTTTCCTTCTCGGATCCCTCTGTCCTTGTGCTTATCTTTCTAAACCCACCTGTCTTTGCTGTCTTTCTCTCTCCCTTGCTGTCTCTCCTTCTCTTATTCTCCTCTCTCCCCCTTTACTCACCCACTCCTGCAGTGTGATGGGTTCATTAAGACAGGACATCCAACAGGTTCCTAGGTGCCCTTAACCGATCCTCCTCCCCTTCACCTCTCCCCTCCTTGGGATGTATAATTAAACGACCATAAGTTCACTTTGTCTCATTTCCATTCATAACATTTACGAGCACCACTTTGTTGAGGCGAAACATTAATCCCAACTCTCCTATCATTCACACACACACAAACACACCACCACCACCCTCACACACACATCCAATGGCTTCATAATTAGTGTTAGCATCTTCTTTAAACTGGCTACATAAAGTTTAGTGGCAGGATTAAATTGCATCATTACCATAATATGGCGGCGCGATTTGCCCCTATCTCTCTGCTTTTCCGCCACATCAAAGGCTGACGGAGGGCTGGTGTAATTGGGCCATGCTGGCTTGTCAAGATGATTCAGGATGATGGCTGTTCCTCTCGCTCCGATCCTCAGGGGCATGATAATTAATGAAGAAGAAAGTCAGGGGAACAGAAAGAAAAGAGGGAGAAGAAAAGGAAGGAGGGGAGGAAAAAAAAACTTTGGACAGCTTCACATGAATTTTTAACACATTTGACTTATCTAGAGTTAACATTATCAATTTGATGTATAATACATTGATTAAAGCCCTTGTTCCTGTTTCCCCCGGACATTACAATGGACATTACATTTCATCTTGCGATCTTATTTCCGTTGTGGCTTTCTAACCCCCCCCCCCCCCAAATCCCAAACGAGGTTATGATCAGTGTGATAAGCCTATTAACACTGCAGGGGGAGGGAGGGTATAAAAAATGCGACTCCTTAATGAAATTCCATGCCTTTTTAGATAAGTTGTCTGATGTGCGAATGCACTTTTCTCATTAATACAAGGTTAACAATCTCTAAATTGTTTTCCGAACATGCGAACAGAAATCGCTATGGCTATCACTCTGTATCAGCATAGCTGCTGGTGCAGAACGCACCAGCGTCGGAGGGGAGCCGGAGCTCTGCTGACAACGACGACGCTTCAGGCAGTACAGATCTCCACTGACACGGCACTGTCAGGCCCATACTGAGTCTGTACATCAATCTGAAAATAAGCTAGCACAAGAATAGCGCTGGCGTATGATCCACCAACCCACCCACCCCAACTCCAACCCAACACCACCAAACCCCTTCCCCACTCCATTTATTATGTATGAATATAATCAAATGACAGCATGCTAAGGAGGATCCGAGAGCTGGATAGCGGCGCGTGATATGAGCAATCCCCCCATATATTGCGGAGATGATGAGTGCCAGTCATGCGTTTGTCATATGCTGTCACAGGGGAAGCAGGGGAGGACAATTCGCTTGACAATGACTGTCACCATGCCAGCTGGCCATCCTGCTAACCCACATGTTATCTGCAGCAGGGATGACACCCTGGGATGGGAGGAGAGACCTACCCTGTGACAACAGCGCCCGACACACAACTCTCTTACTCCCAGAGAGAGAGAGAGAGACAAGGTGGGGTGGCATAGAGGAGCACATTAGACAATACCTACACACACACACACACACACACACACACACACCCTACCCCTTCCAACCAAACCTTACACCATTCTCTCTCTCCTGCCTGCGTGCAAATGTAGGGCACCCAGGGGTTGTCAGCTAAACCAAGTAACCTTTTCTCTTTTTTTATTTTTTCCCCCCTAAATTTGAATATGAAAAGGCTCTCTTTCTTCTCTAGTCAAAGACCATCACTTTAATGACATTTGGCAGTCATTTGATTTATTAGGTTTTAGGAGGGTGGAAAAAAACACTAAATATTTCATATGCCATTCTAATCCTTGTAATATTGCCAGTCGAAGCCGTGTACCTGCATTGGCGAGACGTAAGCAGCGCGTGGATTTCTGGCTGTCAGATGGGTAAAATGCCTGTGAATCTACTGAATAATAAAACAGCCTTATTGAAATATTTAGACTTTGATTCCCATTAAAAGAATCTTTAAAACATGAGATTTAAGTTCATGCACAGTTTTTAAGACAAAAAAGAATAGAGACAAAAAAGAGGGAGAGAGAGAGTGAGAGAGAGAGAGAGAGAGAGAATAAAAGAGAGAGAAGGAAAAGAGACAGCAATCACAACACATTCACTCTGAGATCCTTGTGCCTCAAAGACAAGAAGCTGCAGCAAGTGCCTCTCCCCTTCATTCGGGCTCTTAAGTGGATTGAGGTAAAACACTGAGTTCTTCAAAACACACCATGTTATCCTGGCATAACAAATGCCTTAGAGAGGCGGTTTGGATGATCACATGTTCTCTGTTTCCTCACGATACGGGCTTGGGGGGGGGGGGGGGGGGGGTTGAGAGAGAAAAGGGCCGCTCCGTCTCAAAGTAGTCGACAACAATAAATATATAAAACTTTGATTAACATAAGTAGCTTTCGAAACAGAAGTAGGAGGAAATCCAGATTCAGCAGTTTTTATCCTCCTCTCAACACATTTCTGCTATTAAGCGAATTGGCATTTGACACCCAAAGCTCCTTTGTCATTGTAGTGGAGAGAAGAAGAGGGGTGTGTGTGTGTGTGTGAGGGGGGGGACACTTCCATAATACAGTATTAGCAAACTGCTTCTTGGATTTTTATACAGTTGCAAGTTTTTTCTATCTTTTCCCCCCCTCTTCTGTTTTTTGATAGTGTTCTAGTTTGCCCTAACTACATCCTGTCGTCGCCTGGATATGTGTGGCATAATTCCCTTTATTTTCCCCTTTTTCGCCAAATCCCTCAGAGAGCTTTGATATATATATACATATATAATTTTTTTTCTTGTTCTTTTTTTTTGGGGGGGGGGGTATTTTCTAAGAATAAACTGACATTTCAGCAGTAGGCTACAGTAGAGAGTGTGGCCGTCAGACAGGGGCCCTGGCGTGTCCAGTTAGCGTGAGCTTTGTGGATGTTTGTATTTAGTGCCACATGGTGGGTGGATTCTGTCATCTGGCCACTGCTGGTAAGATGATTCTACCCACAGACCCTTGGCAGCCCCTACTTACCCACCATAGTCACCCCCCCAAACACACACACATACACACACACACATACACACACAAAGACACACATACACACACACACACACACACATGCACACACACACATACACACACACAAACAACCCTTTCATGTCCATGGCTGACCCTGTGGTGACATCACTTGCACAGGCTCTAGAGGGTTGGAAGAGAATGCTGCCATGATGAAAGCGCTTTGCACCAGGCCACCATGACTGTACACACAACAAAAAAATCTCTAAAATAATAATAATCTAAACCCACCCTTGACTTTTGCTCCTCTTTTTTTTGTTTTCGAGAAACTGTCGAGACCCATAGGGTGGTGGAAAATGCGACAGGGCTTGCTTGTCCCCAACGTGTGGTCACAGCTTTTTTTTTCTTCCTCTTCTTCTTGTGTTTTTTTTTTCTTCCCGCAAGGGCACAGTTTCGAGTGTGGAGAAAGTCAAGACCAGACCGCAAGCATCCAAATGCTGAAATAACAACAACTGTTACACAGTAAATGCTGAAGATCTAACATGTCGATGAAATCGAGTGGCCTTATGGAGACACTTTGGGCCTCAGATCCTCTTGCTCGCTGCTCTGTGTCTGGTTATTACTGTAATTCAGACCATTTACACTAGGTCATCCACAATGCCTGCAGGGCATACACAATACCCAGAGAATTCTCCTCTTGCAAATAAGATCATGCATTCCCAAGCTCAAAGAGAACAGGGCCTGTACAAGGTAATGGGAACCTTGCATGTGTGTGTGCGTTGGTGGGTGCATGCATGCGTGTGTTGCATGTGCGTGTTGGAAATGCATTCTGTAGTTACATCTATTTTGCTCTAATCTCATTCATTCATTTTGCATGCATACATTACTATGCTTGAGGAAATATCAAGGTATAAAATAAAATTTCCATCCAACAATCATGCAATACTGATAACCTTGATGAAAGACATTTGTACTGTTTTGCTACAATTCATTTTGTCTCATGTACTTGAGGAGAAGAAAAGGCCCATTTTAGTCAGTCTCTTGGTAATTAAATGTGCTGCTTAAAGTTGACTGGCAAAAGTTAAACAACAGTGTTGTAAACCTCAGTGTTTTTGTGAGCCAGTATGGCCTTGGCTATTAAGCTTTGTGGATAGACAACCAAAGAGAGTCCAAAGGGAGATTTGTGATTGAATTCCTTCCGAGACAAAAGCATTTATGTTACTGCAGTCTTGACCTTACTGACATTCTAAGATTTGAAGATGTATTGAAAAAAGTATTGTAGTTACGACACGATACGATAAGATAAAAATACAATTTTACTGTCAGTTTGAGACTGAAATTCTTGTTCCATTCCTGGGTGGCTCATTTAAGACATACATATAAATATACACCAAGATCAAATCACAACCACATTATACAAATACATAAATACAAATCCCCAAGACAAACAAATACAGTTCCCCAAAACATACAGCATTACTAGTGCTGTTAGTCAATGCTAACGCGTTAACTCATGTGAATAATGTAAAAATGAAGTTATTAAGTTATAATTTTTTTTTTGTGCAAATTAATCATGCAGACGTATACGTCGCACTACCTGCCAGCGTCCTCCTCATTTACACACACTGCACTGGGCACTGTTTGGTCGAGTTCATCCATTCACTTTGTTTTGTTTGCTGGTGGGTTTCAGCAGCCCACTGTAGGTACTTTTAGCATAACATGCTAGTTCACTGTATAGACTTAATAATCTAAGACATTGTTTTGAATTCAGTGACAGAATTTCCCGATTGTACTGTGACTATCTTTCAGTAATGATTCTAAATTTAGTGCTTTGTCAGCATGCAGGACTTAGGGAGTAATGAGAAATTTGCTACACACACACACACACAAACATAAACTGACTGCCCAGAAACCTTGTAAATAGTTCTGATATATTTATTGTAAAAACGAGGTTGTTAAAATATGCAGTGTCTCTTTTAACAGTAATGTCAAAAAATGAATTGTGCTACGCGAATGCGGACACACTTGATGCTGAACCATAATCATATGATCATGTGGTCGGTCACCCTTGGGCACCCCTGTCATAGACAGCCTGTGGCAACTACACTTTTTCTATTGTGATTAATCAGATTTTTTTTTAATTGATTGACAGCACTACACATTACACAAAATGGACAAGTACAATTCACTCATAAATCACATATATCACATGGTTGATCAAGTGAGGCAAAGAACAAGGTGATTTTGATTCGGTCTACTAAGTCTCTTCAGCTTATTTCTATATGTTCTGTATGTTATGATATATATATAGAATATTGGCTGCAGTGACTTCAATCACATTAGCCCAAACTTATTGCCATGTTATGCTAATGTCATCACAATGAGGACAGGTGATGATAATGAGCCTTGTTATGCCCGCTCAGTACTGCTTCACCCAGCACCCATCCCTCACCTGACCTCACCCTGTTTTTTGTTTTGTCGCCTTTGTCTCCAACTGGAATGGTTTAAGGCGATCGTTAGAGCATTTAAACTCATCACGTTTTTACAGGCTAACAGGCATCACTTGGGCACCGGCCAACGCTGAAAAGTCTGGGAAGGAATCCTTAAAGATGAGTGTGTGTGTGTGTGTGTGTGTGCATGCGCGGTGGGGGTTAGGGGCAGCTAATTTGCACACAGTGATATTCACGCTTGACAACTGCAGGCAAACAAATGAGCCTGGGGAGGGCTGAGCGCCACACTTCCCGACCTGCCTGATTTGCCACCAGGGCCTGCTGGCCGCGCCAGAGCCGAGCCTCCCCCTTATGCAGAGCGACTGGGGCCCCTTAAATTGTGAAGACGAGGGGAACTGACACCCATAAGCTACGTGTCACTGTAATCGGAGCTAAATGAAGGTGTGTGTAAGTGTGTGTATGTGTGTGTGTGTGTGTGTGTGTGATTTGTACCTGTGAGGAATCGAGAAAGCATGCGAAGGGATGTGACCACACTGCCCTGTCAGTGTCGTGTCAACAGTACTCCTAACAGCGGAGCCAGTCATTATGAATAATGGTACAAATCATTAGAATGTCAATGACGATAATGACTGTGATGATTCTAAGGGGTGGCGCGGAGAAGAGGAGAGGAGAGGAGAGAGGGAAGATGGAGGCACTATGAAAATGGGTGTCCTGTTGAGGAGGGATGGAAACATTGACCAGGGCTGTGACAAAGTTAATGATGGTGATGGGGATTAGCAATGCTGGGGAAGTACTGTGTGTCTAGCTCTGGGTCTGTTGAACTGTCAAGCTACGGAGCTGAGTTTTCCCTGCGCGCCTCTGCAGACAGACCTAGGATGTATGTAAAACAGTAAAACAAGACAACAGCAGTTTGCATAGAATCACACATACACACATACATAATATATATTCCCTCTTTCACAAACTCTGCCGTAGGCATGGATATACACAGCAATGCATCAAGTACATACTTCTCCTCTTCCCATCTGATCCTACAACTCCAGAGCAAGTCCTCTCTCCAGCCGTTGGGCCTTGTTCACCAGCCATGTTTAATGTCATAAGAAAAGCCAGTTATCTGATCACAGAAATTAATCCAGTGAGCTTTATAAGCATTTTTCTCTCTTACACCCCCCCCCCCCCACACACACACACACACACACACCTTTCCAGGATCTTTCAACAGCTTCCTTTCACTGTCACCCAGGCCTAATTAGACGTATCTCCGCGATGAGATTCAGGCTGAATAGAATATTATCTTTAATAAAAATGAGATTTACCAGAACGGCAGCCTGCAGTGGAATTAATCGAGTCCTTCGGTTCAACCGTGACTGCTCTCAATAAAGGAGGTGACACAGACGAGGAGCCTGAGAACTTAATATCGGAGTTAAATCCATTGCTTACTGTTGTTGCTGTGCCGATATTACATTCTCATTTTATCCTCGCAAAAATAATAAATGTGGTTTTGTGGCAAAAATTTGAATATTTGAAGCTGTAATAAAAATATGAATTGGGCACTGCACTCTCTGTCCCTTTGTCTGGGTTTTGCAATTAACTCGACTGGGTGATGGACTTGGGATGTGCTTTCTCACAGACACTTACACTGTGTCCAAGATGGACAGTCAATGTGAAGAGCAAATTCATGTCAAAAGGTCCCTATTCTAAACCAAACTGGGGCGTGATGCACATGACAAGATATTTCCTTTGCATGTTGCATTAGATGCCAACAATTGTTTTCAATAAAGTCATTTAAAGTCAGAGAGTATGCCAGAAAATGTAAATAGCCCAGGAGCCAGAGAAGAAGTATATCCATAAAACTTGATCAAATTGATCTGAATCAAATTGACAACAAAAAATATTTTTTAACCAGAGTTAAAGGGATCAACAACCCCACTGCAGTTGGGTAATTTACAGAGTTGATGTCACATATCTAATGGCTTACAGTACACTGAAACACAAGCCATCTTTATTCATTTTGTGTGTGTGTGTGTGTGTGTGTGTGCATGTGTGTGTGTGTGTGTGTGCATGTTTGTGTGTGTGTGTGTCTTTGGATACATTTACATGTCTGCTTGTGTTAAATGGCTCTGACAGCATTCAGCATGGCTATGGCTCTGGGCTTTGCAGGCATCTGCTGGGGTCCTCAGTGGCCCTCTGCTGGGCCTAATGTGGACCAGCAGGCCCAGCCTTCCTCTCTCCTATAGAGACAGCCACTGTCATTAGGAAGAGCTGACAGTCCCACGGCAAGCCCTCCCCAGGTCCCAGCCACAGAACTGTGAGATCTGATACCACCGCTCTTATGGATCCTCCCTCCCTCTCTCAGTGAGCGGCATGTACCAGTGCACAGCTGGGAGTGTGACATGGACGACAGCAGGTAACACGGCATGTCCTAAAACCATGACTCTGGGGAGTTTTTTTTTTTTTTGTACAGGGGGCTAACTGCCATCCTTCTTCCTTCTAGTCTCTCTCTCTATCTCACGGTATGTGTGTGTGTGTGTGTGTATGTGTGTGTGCCCTCTGTCTCTTACCTTGGCAAGAGCACCCCCCACACACATATGCATGCTCCTTTGAGACATCCGTCAGAAGTGGAAGGTGGTGAAACAGAGACAAGGTGGAGCCGGGAAACAGCACCTTTTTGTTTTCAGATTTCTTCGCACCTCTCCCGTTCTGTCACCTGTCTGGAGTCGTGTGGGAAGAGGAGAGTACGTGTGATGGCGAGGGAGTCAGGGGGATGGGGTGAGGGGGTGGGGTGGGGTGAGGGGTGCTAGTGCTCAGCTTCTACACACAGACAATTTCTACCTGTCCGTGACCCCCCCACCACCAACACCCACCCTTCCACCGAGTACCCCCACTTCATCCACCGCCACCACACCTCACAATGCTGCCACTGGCGTCGCCATGACAACACGGCGAATGAGCCAACAGGCCCTGTCACAGCTGCCACCGTTGGAGTTCCACCCTTTTAAATTAGAATTATTATTCACATTTTCAGGACATGATTTGAGCGTTGCTGATTTGAGCGTGTCAAGACACACACACACATACACACATACACACACACACACACACACACACAACACATATTCGCTCATTTTACCGCATCGCCGTAGATGAGGACCCTCCGGTGAAACAGTCGGAGGCAGCTCAAGTCCTGGGGCTTTGACAAGACATGATTTCCTCCCTATTTAGCACAAGCCATTATTACTGAAATTCTCACGTGCCTGTGATGATGACTCCCTCAGTTCTTTATAGATATATTTATCTGGGGATAATTGGCCATTAAATCCACACCTGACAACTGTGAAAATGCCAGCCCGTGAGTAATCGCCCTGCCAATGAAATGACAGTGGCTGGCAGCGGCGCGGACCGCTGGAGGTTGAGTTGGGATTGGACGGCTCTCAAAGCACACCGGGCAGGGGGGCTTGCTGTGTTAAAATGAAGAGACAATTCCAATTCTGTTTCCTCACACTGTGACGTGTTTATGCTTTTCAGCTTCTCTGGAGTGGGAAGACGAACCACGATACAGATAAGCACATAGTCGTTATGCTATTTTTATTTATTTGTTTGTATTTTTTTTTTTTTTTTAGATGAAAAGCAGCTCACCCAAGCAATGATGGCTATATCCCTGGAATGTGAACTTTGATAACTTCATACGAGTATTCTATAGTCGGCTGCCCCGTCACTATTTGAGCTTCTCTGTAAATTTCTGTAAAATTAGCTTAGTGTCTGTTCAACTTAAGTTGATCCTTATCTGGATTTCAAAGTCTTGGAGCGCATCAAGCGTTCAAGGCCTCGCAAAACCTCCGCCAAGGCATGTCAGAAGACGAGCATTTTGAAATAAATTTCGGTCGTTTTCCTTGTCCAAATGCCTTGGCCATCGCTCAAGCCACTAATGCAAATCAGACAGTGCAGATAACTGTAATTATGCGCAAAAAAAGATGGAAAGAAAAATAAGGCTTGGATATTGTTTCAAATATGAGCCATTGTTTGCCCCCTGGGTGAAAATTTTCCTTTATCAGTATTTTTTCTCTCTCTCTCTGTGCACACAAATTCAGACCAGATTTTTGATTTCAGCAGTAGTTAAATGAGAATGAGATGTGGGTAAGGACAAAGGCAGTGAGAGAGAGAGAGAAAGAGGGAGAGAGAGAGAGAAAAGATTGGATTGGATTGGGACACAGACCCCCTTTGATTTATATCCTGAGAGAGGAGCATCAGGGGTGGTGTTGTCACAACTGACATTCTGAAGGGTGTGAATTATTTATTTATTTACATATTTATTTGCGTAAACCTGGAAGAAAGGGGTGGGGGATGCTGCTGCAATTAATCGCCACAAGGATGAGATGCACTCTTCCCTAAGGATGTTTGAAAGAAAAAAAGAACCTTCAATGTCTCCCACCCGTGGCTGTGCACGCACACACATACACACACACACACACACACACACTGAAACATTGCTGGGCAGTTGCAAGTGTAAAAAAAGCCATAGCAGATATCGCCAGGCCTTCACGCCTGACCTGAGCACATGAGGTGGCCCTAAAGCCACTTTCCCTGCGACAAAGTGCAGAAGCACACCGTAAAATTTATAAAAATACAAATAAATAAATAATAACAAAAAAGGGCCATCTCTCTTTTCCAGGCTCTTGTGTTGTGTCTTTGTATAGCACATTGTTCACTGGGTGGTCTGCAGGGTTTCTCTGACTTTGTTTGGAGAGGCACTCCTGTTCATGACATTGGTCGCAGAATGGACTGCACTTAATAATAAAATAACATGTAGAAAGCATCACTTTGGGGATAAGATAGTAGGAGAGAGGGAGACAGAGAAAGAAAAAAAAACTTCTGATGATAACTGATCAATAAAAAATAAGGGAGCCACATTTGAAAGCTACAGCGTCTGATGTTTATTAATTCAAAACTGTGTTTTTTTGTTCTCACAACCTGTGCGTAATAAAAAATTCGAATGTTGTCCTGAGTGCAGTTTCATGTAGGAGCAATAATGGGGCCTGAGGTATGCCTAGGTGAGTAAAGAGGAAAGCATCAGCCATTCACACCGAGGTGTGATTTCTGACTGCATGTTCGCTCCATCCAACCAGATACCAGCAGTCATGCAAAGCCACTCTGCATTTTAACAGTTTGTTGAAGGAACTCTTGTTTGTCCTCATATATGGAGGCCAAAAAAAACAAAAAAAAACAACAAACTCTTATCTTATTATTGTCAGTTCCTCCCTCTCTCTCTGGAGAGTTCCACTCCGTGCACGAACAACATTATCTCCTAGTCGTCCCTTTTTGATGACCTACATTACATTCTCTTAGCATAGAGGAACATGGGGTTTACATGTTTGGCATGCATAAACTCCAGTGTAAATGACTACAGCAAAATGGAGGTGAGGATACTGTGTGGAGGCAAAACAGAAGCACGCGGCAGTGAAGGACACGCAGCTAATACTTGATGCAGTCTAAACAGCGCACAACCGCTACTGATGTTTGTGCTTGGGTGTTGTGTGCATACATTATAGTTCTCTCCTGTACACATGAAACAGACACTCCGTGGGGAGTTTTTTTATTATTATTATTATCATTCCTTCATGTTCCCCTCCCTTTTCACGAGGCACGCCTCCATCTAATCACAGTCCGAGAGAACACAACACAAACATATGAGTGCGTGTCACAACAAACCGCATTGATCTTCATGGTTAGGCCTCTGCCATGTAGTTTGTGACAGAAGATGATTTTCAAATGAGTGTCATGTGTGTGTGTGTGTGTGTGTGTGTGCGTGCACACACAGCCTTTTGATGTTCCAAACGCAGGACCAGGTGCCCCTTAATTGACTTGCCAAACGGCACTGGTACCTGACACAAAAGACTCCCTTTCAGAGCGCACATCTGAAGCCATTTTAATTGCGAGTGAAACAGTACAGAGGCCTCTGTGGAATCATCACACAGAGTTCAACAAACGGATACATGCTATGTGTGCTAGCAAACACTCAGTACTGCTGTAATGGAACATGCTATTACTATAATGCCTGATGCCAATGTCCGTTACCTTTTATTTTCTCTTCTCAAACTGAAATACTTCTCGTTCAGAGACATTTGTAGACTTTAAGCTCCTTGCGTTCCCTTCCCCAAAAACTGAAACTTTGCTGTTATCCCTACGTGTGCATGGCTAAATGAAAAGAACCAGTTAAGCCCCATTACGAGTTTCTACGCCGGGACGATCTCATTGGAAGTGCTGGAAGAAAATTGCCCGGATTAATGTGTTAATCCACCTCTTTAAAATGCTAATGTCCATTTTATGCACATTAAATCTCAGTGTGCGTTTTCTTTGATGCGTGCAATTTCTATCAATTAAATAGAGAGCACTGAAACAGACAGAAGGGAAGATTAGTTCCCTTGCTTGGAGCGTGAATTTCCCCCCTCTCTCTCTCTCTCTCCCTCCCTCTCTCTCTCTGCTGCCATATTTACACTGACTGAGGCAGGCGTGAGGGAGAGGACTACTTGAGCGCTGGATAGTCACACTGACGGCATTCATACAGCACTGCTGACAGATCAGAGATCAATGAGACAAAAACCCCAAACCATGACGTACAACATATTGATTTCTCTGTGCTCTCTTTCTCTCTCTCTCTCTCTCTCACACACACACACACATACACACACTTTCCCTCTTGATCCCAGTCCATGCATTAACAGCAGAGTGCAGTGTGGTTACCAGTGCACAGTGTCTGGTGGAAGTAGATGGCGAAAGCCACTCTGATGCGCTCCAAGTCCTTACGTTTGCCATTCACCATTGCCGGTTCAGGCACAAACATTTACAAAAAGGAAATAATACGCGTGCATCTCCACCCTCAAACCCCACGCCAACACCCCCCATCCTGCTGCCTTCTCCTCTCTGAAAATACATTTCCAGAATATTCCCTGTCCTCTGTGGTTTGTGACAGTAACTCAGTGATATTGATAATAATGTAGGCCCGGTTCACAAATGAGTGGGTCGTTTCATGTGTCTGACTGGCTGGCTTGGAGATGGAATAAGCATTTAGATAGAAATGGATGGTGTGGTGGGCCCTGCGGTGTGGCTCTCCCAAAACACACACACATACGCGCACGCACACACACACACACACACACACACACACATTGATGGAGTGATGGCTGCATAACGGCCTAGGGGAAGTCTAGGCAACGCTCTTAAGACCAAGAGTGACACAGACTGTCCAATCAGGGAGTGCGGTGCGGCTGGCCATAAAGTGCTTCCAGATTTGTCACACAAACACACACACACATACACTTGCACATGCACAGGCACACACACAAGCACAGAGCCACACACCCACAGATATAGTCACACACAGGCTCATTGTTCACAGTTAAAATGATTCCAGTAAACTCACATTTATCATGTGAGGTCTATTTTGAGGTAGAACGCTGAGAATGATTTATAGAGGACTGCTCTCCGTTATTTTCTTGCTTACTTTTTCCTTGCTGCCCCCCCACCACCACCACCACACACACACACACACACACACACACATACACACACACACACACACACACACATCTCCAGCCTTCCCCTTTCTCTTTCACGACTGCTGTCTCACACACTCATCAACATCACAAACATGTTGTATTGCTCACTTAAGTTTTACAAATGTATTTAATTTTGTTTGTCTTTGATATCAATGCATTGAATCTGTGTTCTTGATCTAACCAAAGCAAGAGATAAAGACCACTAAGACAGAAATCTAACTCAACTCAATCTTTTAGATAAATCTGATAGAAATAAGACATGATGGATTGTTTTCAAATAAAAATGGTTATGCTGGCAAAAGTAAAAAGGACTGCCACACATCTTGACAAAGAAGAACATCTTTTATTCTTAATGTTGAGTCAGTCCTCACTTTAACACAAACAAGACAAAATGGAACGGAAAAACAGACATCATTTCTTTTTCTTTCACTTCTGAGGGCCAGATTACATGATGAAACTGCAAGTCAATAACAAAAGACTTACAAAACCTAAAATGATGGGCCTGGAATGATAGAGTCTAGAAAGTAAATGTCCACTTAAACTGGTTCGGTTTGTAATGGAGTAAAGGTCTGTTGTCTCACCATTGGCCGTCGTCCTCCTCAGTCATTGTGTGGTCAACTCCTCTAACTGACATCCTATTCTATGACGCGTCAGCATATGCACTCTACTCAGTGAGACGAGTAATTTATTAAAATCGGCCTAATTTTCCCTGATATATTAAATATTTGCCTCAGTAACCATGGGCCATTTCATTTAGAGCATTAGCTGCCCACTACTTTGTGTGATCAGAGTTCTGGAAAATGAGGCTTGTGCTCGTATTAGCCGGCGTTGGGAGTCTGCTAATGGCCGCGAGATGGAATAGATTACCCGACAATTCATTACAGGTCGGCAACAAAACGGCGCAAGTTGTGGGGGCGATTTTGTGTGCGCACGGTCAAAGCCATCTGTGCCTCCTCTGTCCTATCCGTTCCCAACCGTGTCCAAATTGGAAAGGGGGGCTCTAAAAATGTCTACCATCATGCAATATTTATGTGCTGATGTATGAAGAGGTCTGATAAGAGCCACTTTGCATAAGAGGTGCAAGTGGAACCGGTAGGAATATAAGGAGGGTGCTGACACTAAGTGTACACTCTAGAGATGGAGGATAGACACTGACATCTCTTACACTCTCTACTGACTTTAATAGTGGCCAGACTATTTTATCAATAACAAACATGGCGAGGCTCTGAGCTGCCAACGTAACTTGGGCCCCGACTGTGAGGTCCTCACATGCAGCCCGCATGCAACTGTCTTGTTTTTTTTCTGTGTCATTTCCGGGGCTTCTTGTTAGTGTTGCAGTGCCACAGTCAATCAAGCAAACACAGATTTTCGCTACAAATGCTCGGTTACTAAGGAACTAAGACGCGTATGGGCTCTGCGCACATCCAACTGTCACTTAAGCAAGCAGTCTGATTTGATCTCTAATGTTGCTGGATGGAACACCATGTAATATTCATGTTCAAAGTGCTCTTTGGTTTGGGCTCAGCCTCTATCCTCATTAACTGGTCTTATGGAGGGTGACAGTAATCAAGACCAGCCCCTGTAAGCCAGGGAGTGCTGTGGCATCAGGAAAAGGCCCTGTCAGCGCGTGGGCTCTTCCTCAACTCTTAAACCCGACTTGATGCCCTCCCGCTGTTGCCGAAAGCGGCCCGCTTCATGCACTATTAGAGGTCAGGGTCCAGACAGTTCGGTCTAAGTGTGTGTGTGTGTGTGTGTGTGTGTGTGTGTAGATACTCTGTCATGGTGTTTACTTCTCATACAACTCAGACCCCTCATTATGTAATGCCAAAATGCCAAGCCAGAGAAGCAAGCCGAAGTGAAGAATTGTCATGTAGTCATTCCGCTCATGTTGTGCTGAGGAAAAAATTAGCTCCATCACACAGCCGAGGACTAAGGACAACATGCTGCCGAGTTTACTCTTCGAGCTTTGGTGTCATTATATAATTTGTAGTTGCTGTTTTCTCACAAACAGGATGTCCCCAAAAACCTACAGAGGACTTAGGTTTTCAGAGCGAGAGAGAAAAAAATGGAAAGCGATATCCCCTCTGGCAGAGACGTGACAGGCCCTGATGGAGTTGGACAGTTCCAAGCCCGAGTGGTTATCTAATGCTCGGGACATTTCTCCCTTCCCTTCTGTTTAGGAGCAAGACTGCTGCATGGAGATTTTGCTTTGCTTGGTGCCTTGCCACTGGTGTATGGAGCAGCCTTTGCCCTCTCTCTCACAGAAAACATGTTAAAGCCTGCACATTTTGATTGCTGCGCCGGTGCCAACCTCAGCTTGACTCCGCATTTCTACCTCCTACTACCCCCCCAATCCTCCTCCTTCAACCTCAACAGCACTTCTGCTTTGAGTCTGGCAATGGATTTATGATGGAATTCATGGGTGTTGTCAAGACCAAAAAATATGCACAGTGCGTGATCAGTAATGGCTGTCAGATGCAGTGTGGAATCTAGACATGGTAGTTTAGTGGCCATGTTAAAGATCTCTCTTATCCCTTACTGGAAAGGTCTTTATGAGTATTTTGTGTTTTGTGTGTGTTTGTGTGTGTGTGCATGTGTGTAGGAGCACATTCTGTAGCCGTATTGTGATCCATGTATTGCAGCATCCAGGGACACTGTGCTTCAAAATTTTATGTGGTTGGTTCACAAGCACCAACAGCAACATACGGTGACAGAAGTGTGAAAGTTTGATTCAGATCTTCCAGTCCCAGTGTTGAAACTTAACAAGCCCTCCAACTCCCAAAAACACAGAGACACAATGAGTATTGAGAGTTCTATAATGAATAAACTGAAGTCAGCCCAATTATTTGCGATTAACCAGATGTGCAGAACAATAAAGCTTTTCTTATAGCACAAACTGACTATTGTTTGAGATTAGTAGTCCAGTCCAGAGATTTGCACTTTGAATCCAACTAAGTCTGACATCTCTTGTCAAAGACAATGTCGGATTGAATGGCTGTGAGGGTGTGCTGAAATCGAAGACGCTCCACAACAAGAATCTGAGTCTCATCTCCCCTGTCGTCTGAGGTGAAGATCACACAGACGGCAGTCGAGACGGAACCGGTCCACATCTGTTCCGGAGTCCGTGGCTGTCTGGCACGGCTAAACTCTGATCATTTGGCAGCGTTTTTCCCAAACAGTCCCTATGGTGCTTTTGTGTTCCAAAATGAAGATCTGCCATTAATATTCACACAGAGCTGGACCATCAGGTGAGTAGAGCAACCTGTCTGTGTGAGTACAGCGCATGTGAGACAAGTGCGACATCAATACGCTACAAGGTTTCATTTGCGGCCTAACAAGAACAACTGTACCTCTTTTCATTCGACACTCTCCGGCTTCCCTTTGTGTGCTGAATAATGAAAAGCAATTATGTGTCTGTACAAAGCCCAGCGGTAGCGTGTTTTGTTTTCGGCTTTTTTTGCTTTATTTGCTCATCTCAACACGCCAAAGAAAATACATGGCTCAAGATGAGTCATTTTTGTTTTACAGGTCCTCTGAGCCATTCCTGAGACTGGCACTGTGCAGATCAGCACCCCCCCCCCCCTCTCAAACACACAAACACACACACACACTCACACAATCTGTCCTTTACTGTGATTATTTCCATCTAAATGAATTAGGAAGTGGGTATCTGAGCAGGGATGGAGCAGAGGTGAGGGAGGCAGCAGACAATCCTGCTCAGGAACCAAAAGAGAGAAAGGGGGGGGGGGGGGGGGAGTGAGAGAGAAAGGGCAAAAAAAAGTCTGAAGGAAATGAGAGCGGGCAGCTCAGATTGTATCTCCTGATTAATTATTCAGAATGGAGCTTCTCTATCCAATGACCCCAGTAAAGAAGCACAAATAATTTAGCAAGCTGCCAGAGCGCCATTTGCTGCACACACGTGAAGCACGGCTCCCTCAGTCATGGATTAGAGACAAGTGAACCTCCGTAGGTGCAACAGGGGGGGTTGATATGGCACTGGGGTGGGGTGGTAGGGAGTGGGGTGGCGGTAGGGGAAGATCTCATGCATATTCAGAGGGAATATCACCTGACAGGCATACTGTTTCCCTCCACACCTGATGTCCCAGACACCGAACTGGGGACTGGGGTTAAACTGAGGGTTCTGATTAGCTTTGGTGTTTTGGAAACAAGAACAACAAGGAAATCTCTCTTTCTCTCTCTCTTTCACACACACACACACATACACACACACACAAACACCAAAGCCAAGAAAGCTGAGAGGTGAAGTATTTTCAGAGCAAACCAAACATGACAACACAGAAAGCCTTTGTCTGAAGGCGTTCAGTGAGCTGTGGGACACTCAGGTGTCACGCTGATACAGCCGTCACCATCTGGACTGTCACTCTACCTCTGGTGGCTATAGGCCGTTACCCTGACTCTCAGAAACGAGAGACAGAGAAAACTCAGAGGACGGGAGCCGAGCCTCTGTCTGGGGTTTTCAGCATGACTGCCAAGCACAGGCGGCCAAGTTTGATGTTTCATGTATGCTGACACCATACATACCTTTTCCCAGGGTTCATTTGTCTTGTCCTACTATACCCTGAGAGCCTCCTGCTGGTTTGTCTCTAAAAATGCCTGGGCCTGCAGTTTACCAAGCAACAACTATTAACAAAAAAACAGACCTGCATTTGCTCAGACCCTGTGTTGCTCTTCCAGATCCCCCCACCACACACACACACACCATCCTGGAGTGGTTAACATCAATACACGCAACTGTCCACAGCCATGCCAACGGTCCAGTCAGATACTGTTCAGCCATAAAGTAATCTACTCCATCCTTTTCTCAACCCATCCAGCTGGACTGGTCTCTTTCTATAAACTAAAAGCTCTTGGGGAAACTAAACAGGGACATTTTAATTAGCAGTGAAGTTTCTTTTGTTTATTAGCAAAGTACCAGCGTTGTTGTTCCTTGTTTCTGTCTTGCTGGTTGCAGGGGAGGCAGCTGATAGTGGCTATGTTCAGGGCTGTTCTTTCCATGCCGGGAAGAGGTGACATGACAATATCAAGAAACCATTTAGGTTCCTTTAATTAGACTTCATTGCTGTTTTCTTACATTTTATTTTCCTGATCTGTCCTTTGGTGTTCAAGGGTGACTTGAACTAGGCAGTATAATTTTCACAGCCACTCAGAAAGTGCTATAATTCTACTGTATGCCCAAACACATGGACAGAGAGAGAGGGAGGTGTTTGAGGGAGCACAGAGTGTTAGCCTTGATCTTGTTTGCAGCGATTGGGGCCTCGTAGACCTCACACTGGGCTGAGGGTGTAATTGCCCCTGGCAGACACAGCCCGTAACCGTGGCGATTTGGGAGGAGAGTGCCATGCCTTTGTTTGTGGCTGCGACCACATGTCGGCCTGTGTGGCACTGGCTTTGGGGAGATGATCGTTATAGAGCTGGTGCTGGCTTTTAAAATCGCTTTAATGGCAATGCGTTTCACAGGCTTGAGCAGGGAGGCTTGGGAAACCAGCATCTCAGGAGTGAGGTTCGGGGGCGCGGGCCAAAAAACAGGAAGCTGCCATCCCTTAACTGTGGAGAAAGCCTGCCACCTGCTGATGAAGGAAAAAAGAGCAGTGGAGGAGGTCTTTAAGCAAAATGTTGCTTTTGCATATAAAATGTACTCCTACATACTGATATCAAAGAGTGAATTTAAAGGAACATTTAAACTACTTCGTCTAGTACTACATTACTGAATATCTAAGTTACAAATGAAAGGAGAGTGTGGACAAATTGGAGAAATATGTGCTGTCCGACGTATCATTATCTATGTAGATTCTATGGTCATAGCTGCAGTTAAAGAATTGTGATGTATGCTAGGGCAAGTTTATTCTACCTTTAAAACTTACATTAAAACATTATTGGCGTTGACTGGCGTGTAAACATAGTTGTAAAGTAGTTACCGAAAAGTCCCTCTCCGCATGACCTTTGCGCGCACCTTGGGCTCTCGAACCCTCTTTCCTAATGAATGAATTAAGCAGCTGAACGTCTGCGAATGAAAGGCATTTGCAGCCTAATATGTTTGCCTAAATCACACTTAAGAATAACTATAAGTAGATGCCGTAGTCATGTTCCGCCTGCGGTAAGTGTCTGGTTTAATTTAATTCAATAATCCCGATAAATGAAATAAATCCCTTTTGGGACACCAATTTCTTGGTAAGTGAGATAATGTGAAATGAGTTTCGCAAAGAAAAAAATTAGGACATTATGGTTGATTGAGCTTTAACAAAAAGAAGAAATATTAACACTAAGATACTCTTTATGTTTATAATTTTACTTTAATGAATGTGTGCATCCATGTGGAAAACAATCAAGAGCAGAAATGGATGAAAATCGTCGAGCTTAGAGCGAGTGTGTGCAATTCATTGAAATTCAATGCAATTTGTTTCTCAAAACTTTTTATTCTATTTTGTGTCATAGCTTATTTTAATGAAATACCACGGAGATAATGAACATACAGCGATGTTAAAAAAAATTGTGGTGCTGGCATCCATATTCACAATTTACACGTGGACTAATGTGTTTCGATTTCGAGGGTAAATTGAAAGCAGAGAACACTTTAGGGAACGCATTTATGATTTGATGATTGACAATACACTCATAAGCTTATCTTAAATATGAGTATGTGAGGGGAAATTATCACCATGCGTTTAAGACAATAGTGCATGCTATTCAAATAGGCTTCGCGCGGGTGCACATGTATAGGCTTAAATAACGTCAAAAATCAATACCCTACATTGCTGTCACAACATATGTATGGCGGCTATTAATAACTGGGTGACTTGGTAAAATAAACAAGTCAGTCGCCTCGAAATAAAGACGTGCATTCTAGACGCAAACCACTTTGTTCCTCCCACGTAAGCACCGCGCAATAAATAAATTTATTTCAAATTACACAACTACACAGGATAGTAGGCAGTATTTTTGTGTGAAAGATCCACTGAACGGCAAATGATGTGATAAATCAACGCTGTCCATCGATATTTTAATTTTATAGTATTAGAGCGCCCTCCACTGTTCTATGCAAAATACTTGCTTAGCTTTTTCATTAGCGTGTGTCTTTTCATTATTGCTAGTACTAACATTGTGTATAGGAGTGTGTGAATGACACATACAACACAGTCTCAAAAGAATGAGCTTGGCTTCAACTGGTATAGAAATCTTTTCTATGGCTAGATTGCGCTCTAGTCTCTCCAAACGTCTACACTTTCCAAAGACGGCGGCATTCAGTGCAAAGTAATATTATTCAAAGAGTTGTCCTTGAACATCTGTTGTTAAACCAAATCTCAGAGGTAATCTCACTAATGGACTTCTAAGTTATCCACATATACACATAAATAAATATATTTCCAAAGAGACTTGCGCATCGACTTGCCTGCTAATCAATTGCGAGGCTGCATCTGTTGATGAAGGTTTGGGAAGTGCACAGTAAGATATACGCGTAGATCGATGCTTGGCAGTGGAGCCGTCAGAATACAGAACGACAGTCATGGCTCCGTCGGGACTCAGCAATCAGGGAACCGAATCTCCCTTTCTACAGTCTACAAGCATCTACCACTGAGAAAATGCATGTCAACGCATAGGCCCTACTAACAAAAAGCGTGTTTATCAGCACATTGCTCTCCTAGTTTTAAGATGGTTTGTGGCAAAAGTAACAAGTGTCAAGCTAAATTTTAAAACTGACAAGTGAGTTTGACTAATTAGATAGACCTATGTCTACTGCTGCTATTACTGCCACTACCACTGTTACTATTAGTTCTACTACTATCACTACTACCGTTCCTCTCCACCCTTCTTGTAGCAGCTCCACTAATAAGGCGCATTAGAGTGAAACTTTCAGCCATCTACATCTTTTCATATCTATTGAACTCTTATTTCTGCACAATATATTGTCTTCGCCTGATTTTACTTGTCTCAGGAATATTCAGAACATAATTAAAAAAAGAAAAATCAATGTCACCATATCTGAACCTCGCACCACTTGTTAATATTGTGCTGACTTTTGTCCCATCCTTATGGGGATCAGCAAGCCTCAGGTTAACGGAGCTTTTGCAAAGTCTGGCGTGCGCGTGTGTGTATATAGCCTCTGTAGTGTGCTGCCTATCTGCATGCAGATGACAGACCATGTCTGGTTTTTTAGGAATCACTCTTGCCGCTACTGAGCAATATTCATAAATTTAATTTCCAATCCACTCTCCTTTTATTAGTTTGGGTGTTATTAAATGAGATTGCTTCATCTTAATATATTTCCAAGGCCAGGGAGATGTGGCTGGGAGCTGGTATTCAAATCCAATAACATGGCCTGTACTTAGTGCATGCCACTAATAAATGCCAGCCTCTGATGCATATGCACACCTCACAGATCACTCCCAGCAGGCAATAATACTCTCAGTGTCCTTCCAAGGTGCCGTTCGAGCTGCCCCCACACTCCTTGTCAACACACACCCTCTTCTCTCCCCGGGCCACCTCTGTCGAGTCGAAGCAGCTCGCCGACACTGGCAGGAGAGCACAGGTTATTAGACAGGAACTTGTCTTTGCTATTGGTTTAAGGTGTAGACAAGAGTATTTTTATGTAGCAAGGTGATGAGAATCTAATCTCTGTGACTGTTGTTTGCATATATCATTCACAGAGCAGAGAGGGAGAGAGAGAGAGAAACATATGGCAGCTCTGTTGTAGTTCTAATCAGGGGCTTGAAACTGAAAGCACTTGAAAGTAACCCCTCAGACTATGCATAGGAAGTCTCACTGCAGATATCAATTGCTCATTAATTAGGGGCAATACATGAATCCATCTTTAATACTACAAACAGGCCTATTATTTAATTTCCCAAATGTACAGAGGGATTTTCCTGACATGTAGTATACACCGTATTTGTGTGTGTGTGATGAGAAACAGAGAGATAGACTGAGCTCCTATATAATGTGCGGCCTCCGCCAGCAGCCCCACAGGGTTACAGCTCTTTTACGCCACTATCCCCTGCTCTGTCTTTATCAGCATCAGCAGACAACTGCTCATGTAAAGGCTGGGGCTTAGGGAAGCTTAGCCATTTCAGGGAGTGACCTTTACTTTTAATATGAATATGTCTATTTCATTATTCCTATATAGTGAAATCTATGCACGCCATCAGTGCAACGGATTTTCTTTTTCATTAGTGCCATGGAATGCCACCCAGTGTATGTAAGGGTTTCCGCCTTACCCGTCCAGATTACCGGCCCAAGTGCCTCCCCTCTAGTCTTGGCAGAGCAACCGACAATGGGAATTAATATGCACACGGTGTCTCCTCCTCCCCTCTCTGGCTGGGCTTCGCCGGGCAACTTTATCACGGGGAAGATTATTGAGAGCTTTGCCGGGAGCTTCTTCATCACGCTCACATCCGTGTCGGCCCAACACTTGTCACTGTCAATCACAAGGTGATAATACACAGATGATTCTCTCATTTGGTTTAATAAAATCTCCGGGCTTATTTGAACTGCAGTCATTACAGCAAATAATTGCTGCATTGAGGTGTTAGCCAGGCCGTAGCCTGAGGGATAAGACAAGACTATTGCTCTGTGCGAGACTTGGGTTGATGCTCTCTCTCTCTTTTTTTCTCTCTCTCTCTTCCTCTGTCTGTGTGTGTTCCCTGGTTGCTCATATTGGGAAAATGAATATTGCATTTGAATCCAGCTGCAGCTTTCCTTATTCAAACTAACATTGTTATTAGTTATTATCTGGACACAGTCATCCGTTCTCACAGCTTTTTTTATTCTCTTTGCTGTCAGGGCAGACGTCACCTGGGGCTGCCAATTGCAATTTTTAACTGTCATTTAAACCAAATTGCAGATCTGGACGAGAAGGCCATAAAGCCTCTGAAGAAATGGGAGTGACAGGAGGTATAAGCTGTAAACATATTTCATGCAATGTTCCATGCAATTAGGGTGTCCTGAACTCCATAACAAAATGAAAGTTTTTCTGGCACCTTCTTGGGAGAGACAGAGGTTTGGAAAGACACTCTGACAGACAATCATTACATTCATTTTAGGCCAAACTTAATTAACACAACCTTGGTGTTTATTAGATGGACATGTCAGGAAACACCAACACATCATTCAGCCTCTTGTTAAATGAGGTTATAATTAAAATTATCAAAAAAATCTGTCAATCAGTTATAGCTTGAAGTTTGTTTTTTTTTGAGTGGGCATAGGCCTACTTGATCTGACACAATAAATGTGTCAAGAACCTTGCTATGTTTTAATTCACCACATGAAATTCTAGGGCCTTATCATGAGAAGTAGGCTAAATACAAATATTAAATACCAGTTGTGAAAGTCAATTGTCCCAGCTTCTTTTCTCATAATGGCTTGTAATAATATTACACTTATCAACAACCTCAGGACTTCTAGCTTGTTTATGTTAATGGAGTGTAGTCACAGACCCCACCTCTTCTATTGCACTCTGTCTGGGTGAAGTGGAGGATGAGCATTAGGTGAGTTTCTGTGTCAGGCCATTTGCAAATGGCAGTTGAAGTCAAACAGATATAAACCCATTTGTGTTAATGGGGTTTTTGATTTGTATATGTCATGGAAAGTCCATGACCTTGCATTGTTGACTGATCCATTAAAAAAAAATGGACGGTAATTAACTTTATCAATGAAGTGTAAAAGAAACAAAATGGAATCAGATAATGAAGCAATAATGAAGTCAATAATTAGTTTCTTCTTTCAAACTTGGACAATGTCACTTCCTTCAATTAGGTTAATCAGTCGAGCATTAAATTAGATTTTTTCTTAAAATAACAATTAAAACTGTCAAAAGATCAATCAATTGTCATTGAGCAAAACTTACTGAACCATTAGGAAAATACAAAACAAGATCTGGACCAGTGTTTGTATGACCATAAACAACAGCCTAACTCAGGTGCACACTGACTAGATCCATAAGACAGCAAATTAGTCTTGGGGAAGCTACTTATAATCAATAACGTGACCAGATAGCCTACTCTACTACTCTAAGAAGCTTTACTATCAAAACTACCTGAAGCAAAAATGTTGCAAATTGCAAAACACTTTGTGAGTATTTTAAATCAATCAAAATGATCCGACTTAATGGCAATATTCTATTTCAAGGGCCCAACAAACCTAACTCTCTGAGACCTGTATTTACACTTTTCAGCTCAGTAACCCATCTTGTCAGGCAAAACACAGACAAAAAGCTTATTTCATGAAGGTCCTTGGTTTTGAAATGGTGTGGACCCCACTATGTGGAACTGAGATATGTGGGGTGTGACAAACAGGAACAAATATTTTAACAGCTGTTTAGACATGGCCTAACTCTTTTTGGACAATTCATATGAAGTAGGCCTTCTGAAATAAAACGACCAGAAACCAGCAGCAACGACACTAATAAGCCTCCATTATAAAACAATCAGATCAAATCAGGTAAGTTTTAAGGAAAACAAGTTGATTCACTGTGTAAAGTGTTTCACCATTTTCAAGGTCTGTTGGGTGTAGGAGGGACTTGAAACTCCCCATCCTCTGAACTCGGTAGCCTAATGGGTATAGCCAAGTTACTGAAACAATTAAGCAGGTACCTTTTCTATAGCGAGGCTACCAATACTGTAAAATTGACAGGTTTAAGTATTTTCCTCTCAACTTAGTGGCGCATCTCTATTCCTTGATGAGTCAAAGAATTACAATGACCATTTTGTCAAGTACTACACTAACTACAAGTCAGTGGAAAAACTATAATGGTAGCACATACCTAGACAGTACCTGATGCACCAAGACTTCTACTTTTTGGGCTTTATTCTACTGCTCTATCAAGTTAGTATACAGGAAATGATACCATGTAACCATATACTAGACAACACATTTCTAAGTGGCCTACCAGGTGGTTCCAGAACTCTCACTTGAATTAATGTAAGTATTTTAAATAAAGACTACTATAACAAATTTAATAGAATTCCAACTTTGTTTTATTTTGTGATCATTCAGTTTTACCTGTATTGTATTTTTCATATAAAAACGTATATTTAACAAACATTTTCCGCTACATAACTGAAAAATAACAAGTAGCCTGATTTTTATATTTTTTTTAGATTTTATTTTGACACTTCTCAACACATACCACCAAGTACAGTTTAGATAATGCCAATTTTGTTTGCAACGTCCAGAGCATCATAATCTGGTGCAAGACGAACGTATGCCTTCTTCTCCCCATCGGGCCTGATGAGCGTGTTGACTTTGGCCACATCAATGTCGTACAGCTTCTTGACAGCGTGCTTGATCTGATGCTTGTTGGCCTTGACATCCACAATGAAGACCAGGGTGTTGTTGTCCTCAATCTTCTTCATGGCAGATTCTGTGGTGAGGGGGAACTTAATGATGGCATAATGGTCCAACCTACAGAGAGAGGAAAGGGGGGAGAATAGAATCCATCATTCCTCAGCTAAAGTGAATCCATGATGCTTACTGCCGTTCTAGCTCAAGACCCTTAGAAAAGTTAGTGTGACCCGTTTCTACACTTCCACTATGGTATCTAACAGTGTTCTGAGTTTTTGGCAGGTGTGCATACTATATAAACTAGGCTACTTAATGTATCAATTCCCCTCAGGACAGTAGGCCTTATGCACCTCTATCTAGCTCTCCCCCACGTGTTCTGACAGTCTATGAACCAAGGAAAAGATGTGTTTACATTTTTCCCACCAGGAAGACTATAAATATACACTACTAGAGTCTTAAACAATTCAATCAACCAGTCTTTCCATTAACACCCAACACTCTTAAACAAGAAGCTAACATGCTTCAACAAAATGAAAAATTCTGGAGCGTTACGCACTAACGTTACTTGTCACAAATCGATTAACCAACTTCCCAGTTAAGAATTATTCGCATTTTGGCCCATCAAGTCAAGATACAAAGCTAGCTTAATTAATGAACCAATTATTAATATCAAAAGTTAATGTAGCCACACGATGTAGGTAACGGCAGGCATCTTGGAGTCATCCTCAACTCAAGTACGAGGCTGTTCCAGACCCCTAGTTCCACATCTTACTGATTTTTGAACATTGAAGATATGTTCAAACTCAAAACTATGAATATCCTACAATTCATTCAAGAAAGTTAAAGCAGTTGTCTTAAACCGTGTGTGCAACACCAAAATCTGAAAAGCCATACATTGTCGCTAGCATCCTAAAGTTAGCCTACCAGCAGGCCATCTTGCTAACCTCATGCAACGTCAAATTTAGCCATCAAGCGTGGCTAGCATCGGCTTGCTAGCCTTTCGGTATTTTTAAGACTGCATACATCTAACGAGTAAAAATGGGTGCATCAGTTTTATATAAAAGTGAAATCACAGCGGATCATGCTTTGATCGCAATAACCATCATGTGCACCAAAATAATCATGGGTGGAAACCGTATCCACCATGTCACGCTAGCTAACATTAGCCAGCGAACCGAGGCCTCCGAAGAGTCGACATCACTCTGCGGCTTACTTGTTACGACGAGGCGCGCTCTTCCTGGGGTATTTAGGCTGCCTCTTCAGACGCAAAGTCTTGGGGCGACGGAAGGTTGGACTAGTCCTGATTTTCTTCTTCTTTTGGCTGTGTACTCCTTTCAGAACAGCCTTCTTGGCCTTTAAGGCCTTGGACTTAGCCTCGGTCTTAGCAGGCACAGCTTCTTTCTTCGCCTTCGGTGCCATGACGGAAAGGACACATGTGGGAGATGCGATCTCCTTCATTCGAGCGACCAGCCAATCATACAAGACAATAAATGAGATACCGCCTCCGACTCATGATTATGGCCAATCAGACAACGTTATATTGGCTAAAAATGATTGACAGTTTGCTGCATTAATAGAAGTACTCAGATGAGGTATAAACCAATGGCAGTTCACGATAGTTTCACTTTGGGTTGGACTTTGGTGGAAAGAATGTTCCTTTAAAAATGCCAGACGAGTCGGAACTCTAAACAGTCGGTGAGTTGTTTTACCGAAAATATTAAGGTTAAATTCTTTTATTGAAACTAATGTTCTTTTGTCAGTACCACATGTCACACGGGTCAGTATTGTGCATATATTTTTACTCGTCTTCATGTTCTCATAAAACTTTTGAGATGCCACTCCCGTCTGCGTCTTATGCACATAGCTTGCCCCTATCCTATGAGCATTTAGCGTTCGATTTGACAGATAACAGTCGGTGGATCCTGAAATCATGTAACACATTTGACCCCAATTATTTTGAAGTAAATATTAAACTAACTAGTTTGTTTGTTTAGGTGTCTGAATTGCTCAGAGGGCGTGAGCAAATCATACTATAGTATCTTAATTCAACAACCAATCACAAATGGCTTTTACTAGGCTGCACTGCCCCACAGCATGCTTGTGTGAGACATATAGCTGGTATTTTTCTAAGAGATTAGCTTCACAGACAGACAGTACACAAGTCAAAGTTAGCACTGCGAGCTAAACAAGAAATGTCTGATTAATTGCGAGCAGTAATTGAATGAACACATCCGTCAATTGCAATGTAATGCTATCTTGACAAGTCTGATATGGTTTCCAATTGTTCACTGGATTAACAAAAGTGATCAGCTTTGAACCCAAGCGATATCTTCATTCCTCTGTATGGTAGGTCAGCTAGCTACAATCATTTAACGTCAATAGCCGTTCGTGCTAGCGTTAGCTGGTGACATCACATCTAGACCTCTTTGCACAGACCATTCTTCTGGTGACCCGTACGGCATAACAAAACCAATCGATGCTATTGGTATTTTATTTTAAAGCAGAATCGGCCTGTGAACCTTCTACCTGTTGTGGTGTTAAGTCAAGATGACGATAACGTTACTGTGTGCTAGCTAGCAAGTTTGCAAGCGGAACAGTTACCCTTCAGCAGCCAGCGTTTGCTTTTTAACTTGGTTTGACCAGATGGCTCAACAAATTGGCGTTTAATAGTATTATTTCATGATGATAAACACACATTACGGTGCTACGGTCTATTGGGAAAGTATGGTTGTTTGTGGACCTTTGTTATGGTGGGCAAAAAAAAAAAAAATGACAGCTACAGCACTTTGCCAACAGCTGTGATGACACCAAGCTGACAATTCGTCTTTGACCCCAGGCACTGCCGAAATGCAAAACTTTAAATTTTCTCAGAGGTGTACATTTTAAAGTATGATTTACTATACCTTAACATTCTGTACTTCATGCAGCCAAAGTCCCCTAAGACTAGGCGAGGACAAGGACTGTAATCGCTTTCCTCATGAGTGATGAACCCTTTCTGGAGTATGTCGACAAATACTGGTCGTAAGGTAAGGGAGGATGGAATTGGTGGTGGTGAAGGTTCATGTGTGTTTTTTTTCCGAGACAATGCTTTCAACTGTGATTATCCTGGAACAATGTACAGACATGGTATGGTTCATAGGTTCACATTTTGTACATGGTTCAATTCATATGCTTATTTAAGGAAATTTTGTTTCCTGAAGTCATTTGTAGATATATGTTCTATGGCAATATGGCAAAAGATGTGGAATAAAGTTTGTTCAGTTATTGAAGTTGATTTAATGTCCTTTGCCCTTTAAATTAGAGTTTAACGCAGTCTGCAATGTGACTTCAATGGTAGATCACATGCAAAGTCAGAACTGGGGATTAAGATAAGAAACAGGGGAGGTAGGTAGGCGTGCAAGTAGCCTGAAAAGTTGTGGGTTCGAATCACAGCTGCCACCGTTGTGCCCTTGAGCAAGGCACTTAACCCTAAGTTGCTCTAGGGGAGACAATTGATAGTTGACAAGTTGTAAGTCGCTTTGGATAGAAGCGTCTGCTAAATGCATAAATGAAATGTAAAACACAGGAGATGGAGTGGTTTGTGTTTGAGTAGGATTTGAGTGAAAGTATCATTAATCTTCATGATGGTGGGTTATTGATTGTAAATAGGACTATAAATAATCCCTGTGTTTTCTGTCTTGTCTATGGGTAGGAATTGATAGAATTTTATCAATATCTATGCTATTGTTGATTTGGCTTATCGGTCCAATTCTTTACCAATTCATTATTGTTTAGAAGGTATTCAACACAGGTTTGCAGTATCAGCACATAGGCCTATAAAATGGCTCATTCAACTAGTGACTATAGCTGCTTAGAGTGAGGGAAACCATGTAGAACTGTGTTATCCACTTAAATTTTATATTCAGAAAAACCCATAGACCATGGTCTGAAAAACATGTTGGCATTGATTAGAGGAATTGGTGATGTCAGAGGTGTACAATTCCAGTGAACTGAAGCATTTGATTCTTGGTTCTACTCAGTTCCCAGTTGTGGATTTCCACCCCTAATCTTGACACAGATTTTCTTGCTCCTTGCATACCTTTTGCTTGGGAAGATATGCTCATCTTAAATTCCCCTCCAGCATCGTCAGTAGCCTCAGTAGCTTTTATGCAGACCCCTGTTTCCTCACATTCCTGCCCATGGCACTCCAGTGCTCTGCTGCTTTCCTCTCTTCTGCTTTCCCATGGAGCAGGGAAACAGATGTCTGCTGGGGCCCTGGAATCTGAGAGCTGAGTCAAAGAGCAGGGGTATCACATGCCTCTGGTTCGTCTGGCCAGTCGTGGACAGCCTCGTGGCTTACTGCCTGGCCAGTTGTTAGCCTTACCTTGGCAAATGAGCAGACGGTTTGAAGGAATGGGCTCGTATTCAAGCTAGAGTTATGATATTAGGTTAGCCTACTGTTTGAATTTGGGTCTCTAGATTGTTTATCCAAAAAAAAAACATCTGGGAAGAGTAAGTGCTTCTGGCATCATTAGTAGAACATTGTTTAGAGCCAAGAGTGTTTGTTTTCTCACAGTATAAGGCAGGGTTCTCAGAACTGGACAGAGGTGTGTGTGTGTTTAGAAAGACCCATACACCATGGTCTGAAAAACGTGTGTGTGTGTGTGTGTGTGTGTGTGTGTGTGTGTGTGTGTGTGTGTGTGTGTGTGTGTGTGTGTGTGTGTGTGTGTGTGTGTGTGTGTGTGTGTGTGTGTGTGTGTGTGTGTGTGTGTGTGTGTGTGTGTGTGTGTGTGTGTGTGTGTGTGTGTGTGTGTGTGTGTGTGTGTGTGTGTGTGTGTGTGTGTGTGTGTGTGTGTGTGTGTGTGTGTGTGTGTGTGTGTGTGTGTGTTTATTTATTGAACTAAAAGTAGACACTTTAGACACAAAGTAAAAGCCAGTAACTTTGTACAAGAGATGGAATTCTGTTGTTGACTTTGTGTGTAGTAGGCCAAAACAAATGGAACTGGTAAAAGGAATCCAAAGATATGGAACACAGGAAATCTGTATCTTTGCCTCTACATTGCATTGTAGCAACTGTTGCATGATGGCAAACACTACAAGGGTGATTTTTAGACCACAAGAATCAATTTCAGAACGGCTAATCTCTGCTTTGCTGCCTGTATTCTATGGAGTTTGGCAGTTAAATGTTTAGCAGATGTACTGAAGTTTGAGCAGTTGTCAGCTTAACCCTGTGTGTTCTCCCTCTGGTTGTGGCAGAGGTCCGACAGCGAGGAGCAGAGCGGGCAGGGTGAACACAGAGCCAGTCCAGCCCGGCCTCCGTTCGGCAAGAAACAGCTCCCCTCCATCCCCAAGAACACAGCCCCTGTCACAAAGCCCCCCTCCCCAGCCACCTCCACACAGTCTGCCAATGGCACACATGCCTCCTATGGGCCTTTCTACTTGGAGTACTCGTTACTGGCTGAGTTGTAAGTGTACATGACCTTGATAGGCCTTCTTACTTTTCAAATTTTGACCATACAGTAAAAAAAAATCTGTTTCTCTCTAAGGTTTGTATCCGGCAGCTTTGGGTGTGGTGGAGAGTTATTGTAATTGTTTCCTGCTTGTGTTTTCTTCTAGCACACTTGTCATCAAGCAAAAGCTCCCAGGCATTTATGTCCAGCCTTCCTACAGATCAGCATTGAGTAAGAACTAAAAATCTGTCAACTTCATCTTAATTGTTAAGACAGATTGATGTATTTGTTTAAAGCAACTGATGACTCCATTCATTTTCTTCCCCCACAGTGTGGTTTGGTGTCATATTCATCAGACATGGATTGTACCAAGATGGTGTCTTTAAATTCACTGTCTACATCCCTGATAACTACCCTGATGGAGACTGCCCTGTAAGTAACAGGAAACACCAACATGATGGAGGTCATCAATCAAAGCTGCTGATTTAAAAAAATGTTTGGTTGCAACTGTCTCTCCTGTAAATGGAATTCATCAGTGGTGATGTTGCATTCATGTTCCACATAATTACGGGATAAGTGTTATTTAAGCCATCAGACGTCTCTGATGTTCTGCACTGTAACTGTTTCTGCCCAGTCAACAAATACTAAGACTCTTTGGAGGTGGACAGCATGATGTTATATGCTGCTTTTTTGCTTTTGTTCTGTTTCATGGTGCAGCAAAAACATGACTTTACTCCCTCATACAGCCAGTTTCCTGTTCATGGATGATTCTTATTTTCATTAGAGATCTCCCAGTCTAGGCCAAGGCTTAAACCATGTGCAGAAAACCAGATAATGTGCATTAAAGCACAGTTATAAAAAGAATGTGTTTGCATAAACCAGACACCCCTGCCTGATGAATGCAACAGATTTCATTAGATTTTCTTTGAACTAGCTTGTAGTTTGGTGACTAGCAACATCCAGATGCATGTTAGTTTAACATGCATCTGTCTTTGGGGCACAGGGCTTGGCACGTCTCTTTACTAGGTCTGAAGTGTTTGAGATTTAGTTGTTTGCTCATTGTCTTGGGCAGTGCAGTGAGGAGAGGGGACATGATCATGCCTTGACCCTACCAGTTTGGAATGGGGGGGGGGATAAATTTGTAATGTCTCTGAGTGAAGGCCATTACTGTGGCTTGGCCTTAAGTTTTATTTTAATATGTGCTATGATCCAAACTATCGACTGCTTTAGCCCCCACAAGATCAACAAATTAAATTGCATATGTGCGCTTGAAAGTAATGCAACCACTTTGGAAGGATTAAATGTAACGAGTCTCGATTACCTGCTCTCAGATTTCACCCTGTGAAATAATGTCTGACTGGTTTTGGGTTTGGTGGTTAACAGTTTCCCTCCATGCCTCTCCTGTTTTGAACAGAGGGTGGTGTTTGATATTCCAGTCTTTCATCCACTAGTGGATCCTGTGTCAGGGGAGCTTGATGTCCGGAGAGCCTTCACAAAATGGAGGTAGGCAGCACTAATGTGCAACACACCAAATATTCAATAATTTCAAGACGATTATTAAGTGATCATGATTATATCTACCTGAGGCCCCCTTTTAGAATATCAGTTAATGAAGAAAGTTCTGCTCACCGCATTGATGTACAATTTAAACTCTCAGATTCAGATGGCAAGTTCCTGTAACACAAAGCACTGTGAATTCATGACTGCATTGTGGCAGGCCCATAAATACTGACTTGATTTCACTGCAGTAGTTCCAGTCCAAAGGGCGGTGTGCTAACTTGAGAATGCCATGGCCATCTTTTGCGCCTTCAGATAGTGCAACTGGTGGCAGACAGACACCTACAGTTCAAATGAGGGGACTCTAAACTACATGTTTCCTCGCTTGATGTTTATAGTGGCTCAGAATATATACAGTCCTCCAGATTTTAACACTCTCAGCTCTCTTTGACCTCTCACTTAGACTTGCTGCTGGACGCATTAGGAGTTAGGAGCCTAGGCCTATGTGCCAGCATACTTGGATGTTTGCAAAGTTCCCCTTGACTCCTGCTGTTGCTGTGGTGCTTTAGAAAAGAAAAAGGAGAAGGGGGAAAAAAAAAAAACCTTCCTGCTATTTTTCTTCCTTCCCACAGGCGCAATCACAACCACATTTGGCAGGTCCTGATGTATGCGCGCACAGTCTTCTATAAGATCAACACCATGGACCCGCTCAACCCAGAGGCTGCTGTATTGTGAGTTTCTGTTCCTTCTGCTCCCTTTGCCCTGCCCTGCCCTGCCCTGCCTGCTTGGTTGGCACACGATAGTTCAGCAAGAATGCCATGCATTTGACCCTGCTATTCCAGTCCAGTTAACTGTGTTGACTGTTGACTTAAATGACAAACTTATCCATATTTTTCCCTCTGATTTCACCTACTGCCCAAGACCTTGAATGAGTGCAAATGCTCATCTTCCTCACCAGATGCCAGAGGAAAACTGATAACATGCAAGGTCGTCTTCTTCTTTTGATGAAGTGATGTGCTATTTCTGTCTGCAATTTGTCGAGGTGTTCCATTTATAGTTCCTAAACCCAGAGGAGAGCAGCCCATGAGAACAGTCTCTTGGATGGTCTTTTGCAGTTGCCTTTTCTGATCAAAAATGGCTTTTATGGTTAACCTGTACCGAGGCAGCTGTGCTTTTATTGTATACAAGAGATTACATTCAGTATGTGTACATGCACATCTAAACCGAGCTATTGGCAGTAACTGAGTTAATGATTTAACTGGAGGATCAAACTATTCGAAGTATATATGTATGGAAAGAAAATCGAATTGTTGACCAAAGTGCATTTGACTCTGTGATGGTAGGTGCCGATATTCCCCCATTTGCATTTCTACCAGCCTAGTTGTGGCTATTTCTTTTACTGGCTAATGGCTAATCCAAAGCTGTTATGCTAAACTGCAAACTTCCAATGTAAGTTTGAAGGCTGTGGTGATATTTGATGGGAATATGAGCGAAGAGATGGCCAACGCTGCAGCACTGTAGGCACATTTGGTCTGATAGAAATGCGATTCCAATCTCACTATCTGGGTGTCTTGGTGTGATTATGAGTAGGCCAGTTTGGTTCAATTTCAGCTGGACTAAGGTGTATACATGCATTATAAAATTTACATTTTAGCTTGACTAAAGCAAAAATTAGATTTTCTCTTGGTGCATGTAAACGTACTGACTGATTGCACATTGATTACGTTCTTTTTTTTTTTTGAAGCTAATACAGTGTATTGATGTCATATCAAGCACATAGATTCTCTACCTAAATCCAACATGGCATTCTAGAAAAATCCAACATGACAATCTGGAAACCCGTTCTAGGAAGTGCCAGACACATACAGTAAGCCCATTCTCTGGATTGAATTAGACCAAAAAGCTCCACTCAGGAAGAGGCCTGGACTGGAGTGTAATGCGCTCACATGCACAGACACTGTTGATGTCAAAGCCCTCTTTCACGGAGCGACAGTGGCCATGGATGGCATGTGTCACTCATTAGTGTGTGTGTGTGTGTGTGTGTGTGTGTGTGTGTGTGTGTGTGTGTGTGTGTGTGTGTTTCATTCTCAGGTATGATAAGGATGTGCAGCTCTTCAAAAGCAAGGTTGTAGACAGTGTGAAGCTATGCAACAGCCACCTCTTTGACCAGCCCAAGATTGATGATCCTTACGCAATAAGGTGACTAAAACATCTTGTTTGCATTTTTCAATGTGACCAAAGCATTTAGAGTTTTTGGTTGTAATGTTAATACAGGTACTTGCATGTGTGTAATTCCGATATTATTGTTACTGTGCAAAACATTGTTAATGTGGATGCTACTGTCATTGCATAGTGTTCCTAATTTTATCCTTTGTTTAAGTTTCTCTCCATGGAACCCTACGGTCCACGAGGACGCGAAGGAGAGGATGTTCACACATAAAGTGAGTGCTCATGATGCACCACCCTGCCGAAAAAGTAAAACATTTTCATACGTTTCCCCAACACCATCTGTGAAAACATAATGCATTTGTTTGAGTGCATGCTTGCTTGTGACCAAACAGAAGTTCATGACTTTGCCTGTATATTATTTGAGGGTGCAGCCCTCACAAATCTCCCAAGAGATAACAGATTTTGAGATTGATTGATTGATTGATTGATTATTGTCTGGGGGCGGGGGGAGTTGTGTGTGTCTGTCTATGTAGTCAATGATTTTGTTATTTGTCACCGTAGAGGCGACCTGAGGATCACCACAAGGGTCTCCAGGTGTCGGGCCTGTCATGGGTGAAGCCAGGATCCACGCAACCCTTCAGCAAAGAGGACAACGCTCTCCAGACCTAAGCCTGCAGTTGCCTCATCTGGCCACTAGAGGGAACGGTAGAGCGTGAGGGATCTTATTGGATCAACTTATGCTGCTGGGATCCTTGTCCTTATTTGAAGCAATTATATGGACTTCATATTTCATTTGCGAAAACACTCTCGCTCAGCTTTAAAAACAGAAACACATACAACAAGCAAAATGTACTTTAAACATCTGCTGCAACTGCTTTAGAACTAAAATGATTACCACATTTGCATATGTAGATCAACTATGACAAAACTGGATGTCTTAGCAACACCAAGGCTGGAAAGCAATCAAATGCCGTAGAGCTGTTCCTTAGAGTAGGTAATCTTTGTTACTTGCACATGTTTTCGGTTGCACTTTTTTTTTGTTTTGTTTGTTTTTATTTGTTACTTTGTTTTCAGAAGCAACAGACCACCTCACCTTCTGTGTAAGTGACATTATATCATACTCATTCACAAAAAAAAAACAAAAAAAAAAACAGTGAACCTTGTTCATTACAAACACATTAAGAATGTTCTGAAGGGCTCAGGATTGACACAAGAGGTCTTGATATGGCAGTTTGAACTTGGTGTGCTAAAAGCTTTTCAGTTGACCGCCCCTCCACTCCTCTCAATTTAGTTAGAATCTTCCCTTATTAAGTGGTTTTGAAATGGATTTGGGAAAATGCTTTTTTTTTTTTTTTTTAATTTTAATTCATACATACTGTGTAATAAACTATACTGTGTATTATATAGGTTTTAATATATGGCTCAGATCACGAACACCATTTTAAGAAACTAAGTTATATATGATCATTTATTGTTTTGTTTTTTTTGTTTGTTTTTTGAACGCATCTGTTGATCTTAATGAAACGGTTGAAGGGTTTTGATGTGTAAATATAGCAGCTCTTGTGGATGTGGCTAACCTCATGTAGAGGTAGTGGTCCTATATGAAAACCCTGTCTTTAGGACGTGTCTTGTTTGTTTATTTTTCTTCTCCACACTACATCTTAAGCTTTGTTTTCTTCCAGCTCGCCTGTTCCATTTGCTTTCCTTTATGAATTGACTCTAAAGACTTTTTGGAAGGCTGTGCTGTGAAGAAGGATTTGAGTTTTTAAACATGCTTTTCTCTGAAGGCAAATAAAAAAAATTAAGCCATCTTGTAGAATTTAATTTGTGTGTGTGTGTGTGTGGGTTGTAAATAAATGTTTTCAAAGGCATTCTAAAATATGACAAACACTAATAACATGATTAACGCTGATTATAGGCAACTTGTAGCATTTTAACAGGTGTTTTTGGCAATGTTGAAAATGTACCACAATAGCTCTTATGTTTATGTTGGTACTTTGCTGATACTTTTATCCAAAGCGATGAACCATATAAATAGGCTAATACAGAGTTGGCTAAAAATGTCAAATTCTAATAAAGTAGGGGCAATGGGGGGAAAAGGCTCAAATCGTAACATAGTGTACATAATAGACAAATCCAAAATGGCCGCCAAAAAGACCCAACACCCATTAAAGAATGAAATAAAAGGAACTTTATGCTGAAAATTATATATTTTTTTGCATTTGCTGTCTATGAAATTGTAATGAATAATATTTCCAAAATATGCATTGCAAGTATGTATATATGTATCTTCAGCAACTTTACACAGGAAATACATACTGAAGCTGAACTTTAAATTCATTAGAGGACAAAGCTTTTCAAAGAAATACAGATAATAGGTCACAGGCTAGCTAGGCTTTCAAATAGACTGTACAGTTGAGGCCCTTTAAATATCTCATGTGCACACCCAGCCTGATCCATGATTTTTGCTCCACACACATGTATTAGTATGTATTAGTGAGCTCTTTGACCATGGGAAATTTTGATATCATGCGTATCTATGGTCCAAAGATAATGGCAAAAGTATTTTTAACACAGTGAGAATTTCACTTCACTAAGTCCTTTGCACAGTGATTATCTTATTACTCCTATGTGACTCCTATGTGACTTCATTTACACCATTGCAAAGGTCATTGTGTGAAACATATTTCATGACATCATGTCATGCAATTATTTAAAAAAATTAAAATATGCAAGATGGTCAGCCAGGTACAGCTGAGACAAAACATTGTATCCAAGGTAGAAGCGCATTGGATCGTATGCTGTTTAGTTGTGTATTATGATAGCATTCAGGCAATATACAGCACAAATGTCAATAAAATCTTTATATATATATATATATTTAAACAATATATTATTAATGAATAACGTTTCTAAGATGAAGGCCTCAAGGATAGTCATAATCATTATGAAATGGTCAGTGACAAAGAAAAATATATATGTATTTTCAGCAATATATAGGTATTTTCAGCAGTAATTTCTAAAATTACATATTTTGAATGCTATACTGTAGCAGTGACTAGTCAGCCTTACAGCATTGTGAATGCTTGTTTCAACTGTACCATGATACTGTCTCAACCGTACCCTATATGAGTACTAAAAGACAAAAATAAACCTTGTGTTTATGAGTTAATTGTGAAAAATATAAACAACTTAGGGATATATATTTTGGTTTTGTTTTAGTGCACAAATAAAAGGCGCACCATGTAAAAATAAAATCACTTCTTTTCGGTGTCTAATTTTTATGTGGTAATGGGGAAAGCAAAAACGATCTCTGTACTCAGCCTGTCCAACACTCCCAGCAAAACCAACTTTTTTTGAAAGGTCTAGATATGCTGAATGTGAATTGGAATGTTAACAATGTAATAATGTTGGGATGCAGGACTTGTGCAGACCTATGAGCAGCTGTCAATTTCAATGGCATTAAAATACACTACAGTGCTATGCATAATAGGCCTATAAGCTTTAACATTTAAGCGAAAATAGAGGTACAGATAAATAATAAAATACCACTAATAATTACAATATGGTAATGACATTTTTATTACATTTCATTGGGTAAACTGTACAGCCAGTATGACTTGTGTGTGTCTCAAATCAAAATGAAGTTGCCATAGAATCAACCAGTTGCCATAGAAAAACTCTTTAAAATAGGCCAATATGTGGACAGGTGATACATTTTGGCCATATACCCTTAAGGGAAACAGGTTACACAACAAGACTAAGGAGAAGCACTTTGCTTTTTTTTCTCTCTCTCAATAACTGCACTATTGCAAATGCAAATTGCAGTTTTTGAGGAAATATTTCTGTTTTATATGCAAAATGCAGTATTTGATATATTAATTATTAATTCAGTTTGCAGCTATTTTTGGAAGTATTCATAAACATTTGTGAAAGACTGAAAGAATGCCCCTCCAGGGCAGGTAAGTAGTTCTGACAAACATAGGAACAAGGGGAGACTAGACCAGGTTATGCTGGTGGGAGTAATAAACACAATGCGATTGGGCTCTATACTGATCTCTATACTGATTTTTCTCCTCATAAGACAAATTTATACTTTGCAGAAAACTTTTTCACAGATCCCCTGGCAACATGCTGCAGACCCCTGGGGCTCCCCAGAGCCCAGTTTGAGAACCAGTGGGCTAGACTATGCATCACCTACACCAGATGGACCCTTATTGAGCTTGTGAAGTAATCTCAACCTTTTACCAAGTGCACAGTGGATTATTCTAAGTAGGTGGTTAAGCGATAAACCTGGCTAAGTTGACCTAGAGAAAGTGATACCATGACGGAGCATTGGTTTTGTACATTTTTTGTTATTCACACTCCCTGCCAGAAGGTGGCAGTAAGACAGGCAATCGTCAGCTCATCAATATTGGCTTTAAAAAGGAAGCGCACCCGTTGTTCGTTCATTTTGAATCGACACGCTCTTATGGTAAGTTTGCTGTGCTCTCTCTGCAATATAATATTCCTGGTTTTCTGGAGCAAAGTTTTACACGCTGGTAACGTGGCCAATACGAACTCTTTTTACTTTTATTGTCGCTCCAGTCACTTGTTGGTCTGTCTAAAATGCTTAATTTGTTATTTTGCACAATTTGTCATCTTGGTAGTGCACCCATGTCCGCTAGCTGGCCACTGCTAACTTAAGTTAGCCCTGTGTAGAATCAGCTTTTGTAATCCTTAACCATCTGAAGTATAATATAGGAGTTGGTGCAACTTGATGAAACAGTGCAGTATTTAATGGCTGCGTGAATTAATTTTCGATAGTATTGTTCGTTTTTATTGGGACGATTTTTAAAAATCCCTTAATGTGGCTCTGGCTGTGAATAACTCTCAATGATGAAACTTTCACAGACCTGTACTGAATGGTAGTGATTGCAACTTTTTATTTTCTGATGGGAGATTATTCAGGAGCCTCGAAATGAGCATGTCTTCCACGTGCTCGCGTGACCTCTCTTGGTATGCATGCACATTTTTGACATTTGAACTGAAGTGATGTCTGGTCTCTCCTAGGTGTGACCTTGTATCTGTGGCTGTTGGTACGAGCAGAGCCGGTAAGTTATTTTGACTGTTTGCATGGCTTTTCATTCTCCCAAGTGTCGCAATGATGATCACTCAAGAACTCTCTCTTGCTGAATTTATTTTGAAGAACCTTAATCAGATCTGAGTGTATACCATTGAAGTGATTGTTAGGCTACACAATGCTAATACTTGGTAGATTTATTCATCATTGCGTGTCTTTCTCTCAGGACATCTCTTCCCTTTGCCAACTGTGTAGAGGTGAGAACTTTGGTCTTTTCCCACTTGCAGTAGGAGTTGAAGGGGAGATCTGGTGTGATTCAATCCATTGTCCTGTTTGAAACTGAGTGCTGTCTGTTGGAATACAGAGCAGGAATACATACATGATGCAACAGACCAAATGGCAGCTAAAATGAGTTGATTGGGACCTAGGAAATGGAGATTAAGTTTTTGTGCCGTATTCAGTTAGTGTTGGCTGCTGAGTCACTATTTGACCTACGTCACCTGTATGGAATGTTAGTTTTTCCTGCTTGCAGGACTTGGTGACCTCGAGCAGGGCTGTGGGTTGAATCACACCAGCTTTCTCTAATGTGATGAATGTATTGATAGACAAGCATATGTCTGACTCATGATGCTCATCTTTACTCTGACAATTTCTAATTGGCTTCACAATCCATCTACAGTTAGTTTATTTCTAATCTAGATCACCCTCTTCTCATAGGTGTGTGAGGACTGCAAGCATTTTTGTCTTGTTCACAAGTTCTGTGGTTGGTGAGTGCCTATTTATTTTCTGTAAGGGCTATTCGATTGAGTCAAGTGATGAATTTAATTTGACAAGCATATGTCTGACTTCAGTGATGCCAACCTTTCCTCTGATGCTCACAACATACTGATGGAGTACGCTGCATGTGTAGCCTGGGTCATTATTGGTGGCTTCTCTTTCAGGTTTGGTGCATTGAAAAGGCTGAAAATGAAGAGGGATTTCATGGTAAGTCATCTTGCATCCCTTCTGTGCCTCTTTGTATCTGTTGAAGAGGAAATGGGTTCGCCCCAATCTTCTGGACTAAATCATGTACCATGGCAGTCTAGTCACCCAAGTCTGTTCAGATGTTGTATTTGAAGTCACTGTGGTGGTTTTTAGTTTTGACCGACGCACCCTTTTTCTCTTGCTAGAATTGGATGCTGCAGTGTAGGAGTGGACCATATTCTTTGATAAGTTGAGGTGAGTGAGCTTGCCTTTTAATTTGGTTTTAATGTAATTTCTGAAAGGATGAATTGGGTTCTACCCATTATACTTCTGGACGACATCTGTCAGATGGCATACTAGTCACCAAAGCACTGATCAGGCAAATGGGACATTTTGCTGCTCAAAAAAATATCTGAGGTTATTGTAACAACCTTTCTACAACTCTAGGTTGATGGCCTTACACACAGATATCGTTGGACCTAAAGTAAGTCATGCAATGTTTAATTTTTTTTTTTTTTCAAGGGTCAAGTTTCAGTGATGAATACACTTAGCTCACTTTGAACCAATGTGAAAAGTAACGAACAACTGAGAGACACGACCCAATAGAATTTCTACCAAGGCCTTGTGTGTCCAAATGTTCATCACCTTTGCTTTTGTTTCCTCCAGCACATCTCTTCCTCTGGGGTCATGAGGACAACACATGAAGCTTTGTAGGCATGGTAAGTTTCCATTATGTAAACTTTCAAATTGGTAAATATTGGACTATAGGTGGATTTGCTGTCAAACTGGTAGTGGCAAGATGAGCAAAAACATTGCAAGTTAAATGATGCGTTATGTCTCGTTCGTCTGAAACTGAGGTTGAAAAGCTAATTAACTGATTCTTGCAAAAAGTCATGTGGACTTTAAGGCTTACTTTGCCTTGGCATATAATTGAGATGTTTACCTTTCAGAGACCCAGGCCTGCCCAGGTGGAAAGTGGTGATGGAAGGTGAGAAGTCTTGACCAATCCCACCCCCCATGCCCAAAGATTGGAGTCCACTGCAGTTTCTCAGTATGCAATCCTATTGTGTGTACCTGCTATCTTAACTAGATATGAGGATAATGGAACACTGCAAGTCATGATGATTTCATTTGGAATCTCGTTCGTCTGAAACAACTGTTGAGAATTTTTGAAACTGATGCTTGCAGTTATTCAGTGGCCTAGTAAAGCTTTATCACCTCCATGTTTTCTTGGACTAAAGTTAATCCCGTTAATGTCTTTGCAGGCTATTTCCTCGGGTCACCTCGGCAGTGTCTTATGGTGAGTTTGCGTCTTTAGTGACGTTTGCTTAAATGTAAGCTAATGGTCGTTATGATGAAACTCGCACATGTCTTACACCCAGTGTTGACACCAGAACCTGAAAAGGTGAACCCACTGGTGTTGCCTGGGTAGTAAGGGGATGACTTGTTGGGGTTACCAACTGTCTGATGTGACCAAAAAGTTGTCTGTAGGTTAACTTGGTTTGTATATGTATGCGCTCACACCAGAATTGTCACTTGTTTTGCAGGGTTTGAATGGTGTCCTAGTTCATGCCCAGTGCCTGACTCCATCTTTTCAGTTTATGCACTTGTGGTGGTGAGTATTTTTCTGATCATCTGACTATTGCATATCATTACCATGATGAGATTTACCGCCCCAGTCTGAGTTTAACTGACTGATTGGTTTCACTGATCTAAACCACAGGATGACTTTTCTCCTATCTGAAGTCTAGTGGATGATTAACATTTACCTTTGTCTCCAGATTTGAAGAATCAAGGCGAACACGGTTGCCAAGAACATCTGCAATAAGGTTTGTGGAAAATTGAGTAGTTCAGTTGTAGCCATATAGTGATATGATGAGCCTGTTACCGCCCCAGTCTGATGTAAAGTGACTGATTGGTTTCTCTGATCTAAACCTTCTTTTGGTCTGCCTTAAATTGCTCATATAACAGAAATTCACTGATGGATGCATGTTTTGCTCTAGGGTCATGGAGGAAGAAACAAATTATGCCAAAAGATGGCTAGTGACTTGATGTGGTTACCTGCAACACTAATGTTGCATCACATCCTTCACCTGCTGACTGGACCAATGTTGCAAGGCTGTACTGTGCTAAGTTGTAGTGTTTTTGGTGAAATAAAGTTACTTTAACCTTGTCTTGGACTTTTATTTGGAAAGTTGAGTTTTTGGCCATTGCTCTAGAAATTTGGAATTACATTTTTAAGCATTTCCGTAGCAATTTGTTTCCTGTTGTATTGTTCCTGTAAGTACGAACAAGATAAAAACAAGTGGTGACTGCTGTTTGTCTAGGTGGGCAACAAACCTACCTGGAACCACCTGCTGTACTCTATGCCCCATGGGACCTCTGTGCAAATGAATTAATGAATGGGAAGTTGGGTACAGTGATCATGAGCAAACCAGCAGTGAGCTCAACACTAACACGTGGAAGGGACCTGCTGACAGGTTTGAAGATTTGTGGTGGGAATGGGATGGACTTGTTCCAATTCATATCATGCTGTAAAATGATGTCGCATTTTCAATCAAGGTAAACCCAAACCAAATTGTTTGGAAATATCTTGTATCTGTTCCATAATTGGCTCTCACAAAAAGAGTACCCACAGGCTAGTGCTACAAAATGATTACTTGCTACGTTTTGGTGAAACTACAGCAGCTAACTGCCACCATAGGGTCCAAGATGAATAGCTTTCACAGATAAACTAGTCACAGGCACAGCCCTACTCTAAAGCACTGGTTCACAAACTGGGGTCCATGAAAAAGTTTGCTGCAAAGTATAAACCTGTTATATGGGGAGAAAAATACTAGAGATCAGTAAAGTGCTCAATCGCATTGTGCTCATTACTCCCACCAACGCAACATTAGTGACAAATTTATTACATCAGTCTGTTAAATTATTTAGGCATTAATGTTAACTGCAAGCAAAATGAATATTAATGATTATGTGCAACAAAAAGGATATTTAAAAAACAAAACATTCCTATCAAAAGTGCTCCTGCGCTGTCATGTTTTGCCAAATGCAATATGTCTTCAATATTCAAAACTGTATTAGCAAAATATGATTTTAGAATAAGAGTTCAAAAGCTTCTGAAAGAGTGAATGGCTATAATCTCATAGAGTACAATTTTTGTTGCGATTATGAGGGATCCTTGAATAAATTTCTGCTGCATGAGGGGTCCCCGGCCAAATAAAGTTTGAGAACCCCTGCCCTAGAGGTATTATTACCTTTATGTTCCCTTTCGGTCAAACTACTTGCCATTAACCAATGGGAACGCGCTTTCTATACCTTCTGGACTATGCGAGGCACGTCCAGTATGCACGCACAGTGTGCTGCCCCACAAGGTCAGAATAATTTTGCGGCCTGGGCACTGACCACTGCTGAATTTACAAACAAAAAGCCAGGCCAGGCATACAACGCGCTCTGCAGACCACACATCACTGCCAGTGTACAGCCAGTCTACAGTCAAACTTTACCCACATGGTGTGTCCTGCCACCACGTACACATGCACCAACAAGAACACACAATGAAATTGCTCCTGGTAGCCAGTATCACTGACCGTGCCGGCATGGTACATGTTTGAGCGGCTATCCCCTCCAGCACTCTAACTGCACACCACTGACAACACTGAGCAGGCGACCGATGAACTTGTGGTATCAAGGCTATAGAACATATCTCCAGATGCCCAGCTGGCAGCCCTACAGATATCATCTAGCACGACACCCTCCCAGTGGCCCAGGACGCAGCCACTTCTCTGGTGGAGTGTGCTCTGAGCTTGCCAGGTTGCGCAGCCGCAGTCGTGTCCACAAGCCAGTGGGAGAGCCATTGTTTAGAGAGAGGCTTTCCCAGCACCTGTACCCCAGAGCAGACAAACAGCTGTTCCATTTTGCGAAGCAGGCTTGTTTTATCCAGATATGCTCTGAAGGCTCTGACTGGGCATAGTGTTGCGGAAGACTAACAGCTCAATAATCTTCGACCACATCAGGACAGAGAGAATCTTAGGCTGGTAAAAGGTATTTGGGTGTTCTCGTTACTTGCTTAACTGATGCCAGTGCAAGCAGCAGCGCCCTCTTGAGGCATAACCATTTTAGCAGAGTTTGCTCGAGGGGCAGCTTAGTGATTGCTTTCAGCACCAAGGCCAGATCCCACGGGGGTCTGAGGCACCGAGCCCCTTTGACGAAGCAGGATGCCAGAGAGTGGTTCCCTGGCATCATTCTGGACCATCCGACGTGGCAGGCCGAGATAGCTGGCAGATATACCTTAAGAGTAGACGGCGAATGTCGTGACTCAAAAAGGTGTTGCAGAAAAATCAGTGTGTGCGCCATGGGCCATGGCGGTGCATGGAGGGGAGGGCAAGTTCCCCACACCTGTCTGCTAATATTTTCCACTTCAGAGAACATAATGAGCGTGTCGAAAGAGCTCTAGTGCTCTGTATGATTTCTGTCACAGAGAGCGATAATCCTGCTTTAAGCAGCCTCAACCGCTCGTCCCAGGCTATTACCTGTCATCTCTCTAGGGATGGATGCCAATCACTCTGCCTGTTTGAGACAGTGAGACAGCAGGTCTTTGCGTAACAGGAGCCACCATGCCATGGTCATGTGTAGCAGCGTCATCAGCTCTGGAAACCAGACCTGGTGGGGCCAGTGGTGGGCTATAAGAATCACGTTGTGCTTGTCTCTCTTTTTTATTTTTGGCTAAAAGGCCCCAAAGATATCTGTCAGATATCTATCTAGATAAATGTAAACAAGCCATAGAGCAAGAGTTCAGTCAATACTTTTTGACAACAAAGGAAGGCAACAAGTGCAGTTGCAGGACTTTGTCTTGCTGAAGGATGTGGGACAAGCTCACAGATACTGTTACTGCCCACACTAGTAAGTAACTGCTAGTTTCAGTCTATAAATGTCAGTATGAACAATTGTGGTTTAGGAAATAAGCACACAAAAAGGAAGTGAAATAAGTAGGTTAAACCTACTGTTGAATGTTGCTGGTAGTTTCATCTAGTCCTAGAGCCTTCAAACACAGGAAGGATCAGTAGGTTCAGTAGGAAGTTACAGTAGTTACAGTATATGTGTGGTTCGTGGCACATGGCACAGGCGTAGTCTTATAACAGCCTGCAGAATCTGTCACATAATAAATGGGGTTACCGAATGTGGACAATGATGCAATTAACAGATCCATTACTTCCATAATTTTATGCAGGCTGATGACAACCACTGCCCTTTAAAAATGAACAACCAGGCTACTCTTGAAATATTGCACCTGCCATTACTTCTAAAGTACAGCTTGAAGCTTTCTTTCCCTGTCTCCAAGGCAGGGAGATTCAGGAGTCAGAGATTATGTATTACACCTCAGACAGTAAAACTACTGGGCTTTGACCATTATATTTACATTTATGCATTTAGCACTTTTATCCAAAGCGATAAAACATTCAAGCTACAACACAATGAAACACAGAGTGCATATTGCTAACATAGAATTTGCACTATTTTAAGTTGAAAGTGCAATAGTGTAATAAAAGTGCAGTATAAAAAAGGATTTAGTATAAGAGGTTAAGTGCATTCCTGGTATTCAGAACTCAAGCCAGGAGATATTCTTGAGTTTCTTGAAGGTTGAAAGGGTATCTGTTGATGTTGATCTGTTGCTGGTAGCACTTGGAAGGTCATTCCACCAGAGTGGAACAACACATATATTGTAGGGTTAGAGGTCAATAACAATAAATGAACAGGTGATTGATGTGGTGAGAAGAATTGTAATGGGTGAGTGAGTTGTCATTTGCAGCATGTTTACACAATGCAAACAGAATGTTTAAGTTATGTATGTGGAGCCCACGTTTTACTTATATCTGAATTTTGGCATTGGAAAAATATGGGTATTTGGAATAATGTACCAGTCCTTGAGCCAGGCAGCCAAATTTGGCCCCTGGGCACATTCAAGGGCAGTAAGGAAGTTTGTAAACTGACTATTTCAACAATGCCTTCTGTGAATACATCTGACTGTGTAACATTGACTTATGAAAATATAACAAGAAACCTTCATAAAATGGGCATAGTCTACCAAATGTTCCAATGATGTATGCTTCCAGTATTTGTGTAACAGTGAGGGGCAAATGAAATGAATAAAGTCTAAGCCAGAGACAGGAAGTTCAAATAGCCTACTTAAGTACTGTAGGCTACTTACGTAGCAAGTACTTTTTTTTCTTTTTCAATAACCCCCTACATTTTTACAGAAATATCTATACTTTTTAGTCCAGTTTCAACAGCCTCATTACTTTATGTCATTATATTACTCATTGTCTTAATGCGTATATTTTTAATGCAATATTTTCAGTTCACAGCAATGGTGTGCCTTCCCAACATCAATGCCTATTTCTACAGTCAATATCATTAAAATAAGTAATGTTTTAGATTAAAAGGTTTTCTTGTATCTTACCTGGGACAGACCATCAAAAACAGGGACTGTCCCTGAAAATCGGGGATGTCTGGTCACCCTAACATAAGAATCTATACTTCCACTTGATAAAATAATCACTTGGTTATTTTAATTTTCTAGAACTCATTAAAACATGTACTTACTCAAAGGATAGGCACCTGAGGAGAATGGACATGCAGATTGACACATTGAAATTATGTACCGAAGTTCATATTGACAAGTGAACTTCTGTAGCAGTTGAAGGTGGCATAATGCCCTTTTTTTATAGTGCATGTTCGATTGCACAAAGTGTTAATATTATATGCAAGGATATGCAACAGGGCACTTTCAGAGGCACTTTCAGCTCAGATATGCATACATAATCCCTTCAAATTCCTTCAGTATCAAATCTGTATAAAAAAACAATATGCACTGTGTATCCACTTATCTTCACAGATGAAAAAAAGATTAGCAAGTTAAATTAAGGATACTTTTTAATTTAAATGAACGATATTAAAGTGATTTACAAAAGTGGTGGCGTGGCAATTAATGAACCTGGTTAGCATGTTAGTAGCCTGGAAATTGTAGGTTTGAACCCCAGCTGCCAGGCAAGTGATAAAGCTGAAGCCCCACCATGTAAATGGTTGTGATTGGTTCATAGCTTCTTGATCAGTCAGAACTGGGCTGCAAGGGGCCAAATTTAAATGTGCAAATTGGCGTGCATGAACAAGAGTTACAATAGTAAGAACCTCAGCTGTGACCTCACCTGCTCATGAAAATGAACATTTTGTGAGAATTTGGCTCATGAAAATGCACACCTGATACATTAGTATTGACCTTACAATGCAAGCTAAATTGACATTCTCCCAAGTGAGAAAAGCTGTGGGGTCAAAACAGAAGGTCATCAGAGCAGTTTCCAGCAACATTTTGTGTTATTGCTTAGACTGTGTAAATTGAAAGTTAGGTCTAATCCACCTGTATCAAGTGAATCAAGTTTCTATGTAAGACTGAAGACTGAATGTTCATTGCCATTGCATTCCTGCAAAAGCTGTTTCCAGTCAAGATTTGTTACTCAGATTGGAAACCTTGCCCTGTAGATTTGGTACCTCTCTTAAGTAAACACTGCTACTACTGAATCATAATCAGTTTGTGATTTAATAAGAAATGAGTAAAGAGAATACTTGCTTTAACATATAGCCCAACAGAAAATGTATAATAATAATAATAATAATAATAATAATAATAATACATGGGAAATTATGGTAGGTCTCAATGGTACAGGTTAGAATGGAAATGTTTCTGACAGAATTCCAGGTTAGTTCTCTAAACTGACACCACAGGTCGCTAGAAAAGTACTTAAAAAAATCCCTGAAAGGTGTTTGTAAATGTATGCCAAAACCTCATTCATAATGTTTTTGTGAATTAAAGCAGTACCAGGCAAGCCTGTGATTTTATACCTCTAGTGCTCCCCCCATAGGCGCTGATTGTTTTTTTTAAATATCAGCAGCACTGTACATTCTCACCACTCCATGTGGATTTGTTTGCAAACCAAAGAATAGGAACCATTTTTGAAGAGTTATGTAGACTGACAATGAATGCTATTTTCGGTTCATTTGTTTCCCCCCTGGTCACGTTTTCTTACTGCAAGTGCTTGCAACTGCACTTAGCAGCTCCAGGGGCTGCCGAGAGAGCCTTCATTCACTCTAATGAGCCATAAAATAGACAAATAGACTGCGAAGCTGGTAAATTAACCTAACAGTATAAAATGTTACCTGGTGTCCCTTTCATCATTTTATTTATAATTTATTTTGTGTTTCTTTTTTGGGCTGAGTTGGTTGGTTGGGCTTGGGTTGGTTGGTTCATGACAGTTAAATTAGGAGGGAGCTACCAGTAGCTTGCCACCTGCGTAAGAGTAAGTTCCAAAGGGATCAAACGAAATGTATATAAAGTTCATAACATAGTCACAAAATGTGTTAAACCTCTACGAAATCAAATGAAAACATCCTGTCTCATCTGTTACAAAATGATCCCAGTTTTACTGCTCTCCGATGAGATTTGATGTTGGTAGTGCACACCAGATTTGGCTATACCTGTGGAAAAGCACCACAAATTTAGACGACACTACAGATGAGTGTTTGCACTGTGCTGTAAGTGTGTAAGGATGGGAAAGGCATGTATCTCCAGGCCTATTAGTAATACTAATGTGAAATAGTAGTAGTACCTCTCAGCCACGTTGATTTTGACAAAGTAGCTCTCTGAGGAAAAAAGGTTGAAGACCCCTGGTTTAAGGCTTATGGGGGACATTGAGATTCATCCACAACCAATTAACCTTACACAGATCAATAACATACTTTCCTGTGAAAATAAGTGCATTTGGATTCTCTTAAAATCACTTGTCTTTTCCTGTGTCCTAATGAATTCATCTGTATGGATGAGCTAGGAGCTGCTTTCGGATTCTCTTTTTTTTTTGCTGAGGAAAGTTCTATTCCTAATGAAATTAAATGGAAATAGGTTCTCTGAATGCTTAGGAAAAGTGCTTCAATGCTTCCTTTCCAACATCCTTCAGCATAGTGTACACTGGTGGTACCAATGAAGTGAAAGGAGGCATGAAAAGCCCCACAATTCCTTGCACTATGAAACTGAAACAACATCCTGTCAACTTGGCACAGATCAATAACACCTGCCTTCCCGTAAGTGTGAGTGGATTTGGATTCTCTGAAAATCGCTGTTGTCTTTTCCTAAGTCAAGTTCATCTTTTTGTCTTTCCTTGACCTCATGATGTTTTCCAACAAGATCAAGGTAAAGTGGATAGTTAAAGTAGATAGGAGAGACTATTCGTAAAGGGCCAGATCTTGTCCAACATCAGGGTGTCAGGGCTTGTCCAACAGCATTGCCTGACTTAAAATAGTGTTATCTAAATGAATGTGAATGGGAGGTTTACACAGATGCCCTTACCTTATGAAATCTTTTGAGCATATTTTTTGGGCAAAAACAGTATACACTTTGGCAGGTGCAGACTCTGTCCTCTAAACTCACATGGCTACACTTGCCTTAGTGTAGTTTAGTAATCCCAGTATTAAATATATCTTTTGGGAGACCACTGTTGAATTGTTTACTTTACATATACTATGTAATACTTTGTTCCGTCGATTTTTTGCAACACAATGCATCCGAACAACAATTGCCCTGAAACTGTAGAAGCGCATGAAGCAGTACCAAAATTCTCCACCGGATGGCAGCAAATACCACTGACCACAGCTGCAACTTTCCACCTATCTCACCCGTCAGGCTTCAGCCACGGAGGCCTTCAACACTGCTATCCGGGAGACTTATGCGTAATCAAAGTAAAACCCTCGCCGATTGGCTTTAGCCTCGTCGCGGCCATCTTGTGTGTCCTCATATTGTATCCTTATAATAACCTGTATCTGACACTTGCTAGGTTGGGTCCCAACATTTAATGACAGCGAGTGAGGTTTAACATTTTTTTGAAAACAGTTTTTGCCGGCAAAGAAAATGTGACTCGATATACGTCGTAATGAATCCGACCGAATGGAGTCTGAGTCGTCCAATCAGAAAGCAAATAACTGATATGCAAATTGTATTTTATCATCATCACGTCAGCAGCGGTGGAACCGCTGAGGTCGCCAGCAGTGGTACAACTACGTGAAACTTCGTTCTCATAAATTCCTCTGAAATTATCGATTTGTGTCGAAGTGTTTGACTTCACTCTGGTAAGTAAACCTTATACATCCGTAAGTCTGAATGAAATAAATGTTAAGCTCTTTTCAGCACTGTTGAAACTCGTGTAGCTGTCATTCGGATGGAAGGACTGTGACGCTCAGCTGGTTCGCTCAGGGAATCCCTCTCCGTAAACTCAGAAGTAAAGGATAATTAAATTACTAACCGAAGTGAGTGTTCCATAATAACCACATCTTCCTGTAAATTGTTAAGAACAAAGCAGTGATATCCGCGAAGAGGATTTCACGAGATGGTTCTGAACTAACAGCGACTGTGACTGTCAAGGCGTTTAACGATGGCTGAGCTCTCTGGGTAGGAATGGAACCTAGCATCGCTTCTCTGTGAAGGTGTCGAGGAAAGAGCACGGTTTACCAGATTGTTGTGCGCGGATTTTATTGCTGCTTCAAAGATGGAAACGTGACATTTGGGAAACTAGATTGATCTGTAACGTCTCTGACCAGAGACAGTACCTGCTCCAACTCACTAACGTCACGACTCCACTCACTGACTGGAGCGAGGAGGAAAGCCAGTTGCCGAGAGATACCAGTCGGTCTATGGGGAAACACGTGTGCGATTCCCAGAAGGCATTCGGTATAAAACTACCCAAACGCAATTTGTATTTTAAAGCAAACTTGAAACTAGTTTTGTTTTAATCATACACAATATTTGCTACTCGATCGGCGCACCCCAGTTCATATATTTTGAATCCATCCATTCACGGGGACCGATATTTCAGATGGCAAGGCGTTGTAGACCTGGTGGTGGTGAGAGTCGCATCAGATGGCTCAGGATGCTGTGGAGGTTAGTGGTCATTTTGGACATGTCGACATTTGAGCGATCAGCACCGTTTTCTTCGACTAGTAGTACATAAAGTGACACGAAATGCTGTTTTCTTAACACTTACCTCGATATGAGTTATTTGCGGCGTCATGTAAGCAAGGTATTACTGTTTAATTAAATAATTCGTTAGAACTTTTTGTATGAAAGAACCAGTTATAGCCGGATGCCGACAACAACGTGGCTAAAGGTTACATTTGAACTGGTAGTTTTTAACTTAATATAATTCTTAACGAGTCAGTTACTGAATCATACCCGATAGTTAATGTCACTTGTAGAGGAAAAATAGGACCGTATTAGTGAGGGGAACGCTAGGGCTGATGCATCAGGTCCCCTTATCGAGGGCACAGGAGGCCGTGTTGACCCATCCGTGCAAGCAGGTTAACCATGTTAGCAAAATTAGCGAGTTTCAGCTGTCTTTTACAAAGTAGTTTTGCAACAACATTTGTTGATTCATGGGCACGACTGTGTCGCTCTGATATTTATTCGTACAGTTTTTCGAGATAAGCCATCCGAACACTTAAAATGTCGACGCCTTATTTATTTGTGCGGGCCAGTAGGGTTAGCAAGTGCGGATTGGAGATACGCCACGGAGAAGCACAGTAGACATACGATAAACAAAGACGCGGCTTGCTAAGTGTGAGGGAGGAAGTCATTAGAATGCAAAGACCCAAACATAAGCGTTTGGAATTTTTGACGGCGAAACTTGCAGCGAGGAGCGTTAACCTGTTGCTCTAGTTGCTTATTGACGTACGTTTCTTGAGGTGACTAAACGACTGTATTGTGATGGTCTTCATTGGGCAGAGGTAATGTGGTTCACTGATCTGTTAGGTAATTAGCAAGTTATGGAACTGCTATTTTGAAATAGTGCAAAGATGTGCGGTGAAATACAATATATGGCTTCAAATATAGTTAGGCATTAACGCACATACTGCATTATTTGGGATTTTACTGTACCAATTTTTATTGTAGTGTATGGTTTTGAGTCTAGTTATCAACATCATCCTCACCTTCCTTGTCTTTTTGGAATCTTTGTAACTTTCATTTGTTCTTCCATGAAAATGGGAAAAATATACTGCATGCTACGTTGAAGTAGACCTAATACTTAAAGGCAGACTTATTTTAACCTGATTTCTATTTGTAAATTAGGGATTCGTTCCCTGCGCCAATCTACCTTGAAACAGACAGAACTCAGATCTCGTTTTTAAGTTACAATTTCAGCCTTGCTTCTATTGATTTCCAATTGACTTTGACAACTGATGTTATACACTAGGTCTTACATTGTGGTAGAATGCAACAGGGAAGGGGTTGCAGATCTTGAGGCTGGGTGCTCATCAACTGAAATGGCAGTAAGTTGGTATTTCAAGTATGCTGCCTGTTGTCATACCCACATGGGATCTGCTACTTCTGAGGAGGTATTCCAGTGGTTAGTTTGGAGCAAGCATAGCGCCCAGATATTGGGCTTAGAACAAGTTATGCTCTGAAACTCCTGATCTAGTGTGAATGAAACCAAAGGCAGACTTCCCACAGGTCATGTAATTTCTGGAAAGTCATGTAATTTCAAGTTGGGGAATATCAGGGAGTTAAAGTAATAGGATGTAGTTGTTTCGATGCTTCCTTCATGGTCTTTATCAGGTATTAACTGCTGTCTTTAACCTGTTTACAAAGGCACTGGAAACGCGTGCAACTGCAAATGGAGATTACAGATTGATTGGATTAAAGCGGCCTGTTTCTTTGGCTCTGAATCCGTGTGGTATATTGTACATCTATTTATAGAGAAAGTTATGGAAAGTCTGTTTTTTAGTCAAGGAAAGTCGTGGAAAAGTCCGTAAATGTTTAGTTTGACTTGCAGTGGGAACCCAGCAAAGGGCAAATTCAGTGAGGTTTTGACTGGACTGGTGTGTGTGTGTGTGTGTGTGTGTGTCTGGTGGGTGTCTGTGTGCTTATGTGCAGGAGAGAGGGGGGGAAGAGAATTATACTGTGCCTCTCACCAGTAACTGTGGAGGCCTGCCAAGTAACTGGGATGGGAATTCTCTTATCATGACCTGCCTTCATTTGCAGGCCAGTGTTGTTAAAGAATGAATACCTTTGGTTGCTGGAGCCACACATTCAATGACAGGAACAGATCCCAGGCAAAAACTGGAATGAAAACCGTTGCCTTTGTCCAAATGTGACTGAAAAAGTTCAGCCTATGCCGAGTTTTTGGCTTTGTCTGATGCTGATGGAGACTTTTACAGTTGAAAGATTACTGTTGATATCACTGTTGATATTAGAGTCGACTGTAATGATTGAGTTACCTATTGGCTTGGCTCTGTAAGGGGTAATCTACTAATGTGTGAATGGTTTTCTTTTATGTTTTGTTTAGTATCTAGACAAATTTCTCTGCTCTGTAATTTTCTCTGAAAGCAAAAAGGGTTTTGTCATGTCACACTTTTCTTCTGCTGTAGTTTAACTATAATCAGAAAGGTAGCTGTCAGTTATCATCGCAAGCAGCTGATATAATGGCCACCCAGTTTCAATCACTAGATGAACCCCATGTCACTCTTTGGAAATCACACATCACATTTATGAGTGAGACCCATAGACCCAATTAAATTTGGGGAAGTGTATTAATGTTAATTAATGTCTGTGTGTGTGTGTGTGTGTGTGTGTGTGTGCGCGCCCTTGCATGCAACTCGTGTCTGTTTGAAAGTGGTGAGTCAGCAGGTCGTGACTGGCCTCAGTTTTTTGCCATCCCCTGTTGTTGGGTTGTGGTGTGAACAGACAGTCTTCCTGACTGGTAGTGTTGCATCAGCTGCCCGAATCTTCACACACAGACACCGGATGCCAGACTCAAAGATGGCATGGCTTGGTTTGGCTGTGTGTGTGTGTTTGTGTGGGAGAGAGAGAGCGGTTGGGGGGGGGTGGAGAGAGAAAGAGAGACGGAGACAGACACATACAGAGACACCAGTGCTTTGAAGTAAACGCGACACACCTGTTTTGGGATATGGCTGGCACAGGACATCGTTCAGCTGTTGAATCTCTAAGCTGGGATCCCAGTTTGCACAGGTTGTCTAGTGATGATCCTGTCACATGTTAAGAAAGAAGAATTTGGTGAAAGTCATGTCTTTGTAACTGATGTGGTTAAATTCATAACAAGTCTGTCTTTGGTGTTTCAGGCTTTTCACACTAACTTTAAAAAAAATGAGATTGGTTGGATTTAAAATGTCACACTAAATACCACAATACATAAACTACATAAAAAGTCACGAACCTCTCTCAATAGTACACACACAAAATAATTGTTACTCAAGTGTGCCTGTTTATAGTTTTTCCAAAAAGGATGTATGCAATACACCATGAAACATATTGAATCAGTTGTTAGCAGTCCTTTTTGGTTTTGACCAAAATATTTTCAGAAATAGTTTAATGATCTAAATTATTCCTAATATTATGAAAGACTCCCTTGTGTTCTTTTTATATACAGATGAAAAAATAAATAATACCACCTGTAATTGTTTTTAATGGATCTCACCCACTGTCTTTTTCTGCAGGACTCCTCTGTGATGGGAATACAGCTGTTCTGCAGCCTGTAAGAACTTTAGCGCCACCTAGAAACTAGGAGTCCAGCGTAGTGACTGGACCAGTGGGACGAACGGTGGTCCCACGTCATGACAGATCCCATCATGGACTTCTTTGACGATCCCAACCTTTTCGGGGGTGGCTTGGAGGGTCTTACAGATGATGGGTTCAATGCGGGGCCCTCTCTGGTGGATGACCTCAACCTCGGCCCTGAGTTTGAGTCTCTCCCGGTGGATGCGATGGGGGCAGGGAAGCACATGGGTATGATGCAGACGCCCGGCCCCGCCACCTCCTCCCAACAGGGCATGGCCTACGCACCACAGATGAGCCACTTTGACTCCATGAAGGCCCAGAGCTCCATGGGACAGCCCTACTCAGGCACTGAGGGAAACGGCAGTGGCTTCATGACTCAGCAGCAGCAGCAGGCCCAGTTTCAGGGTACGCCCATGGGCCAGGCTCCGCAGGCCAACGGACTCTTCCCGAACAGCAGCCCCATGTGGGGGAACCATGACCAAAACAGAAACTCGTACCACCCACTATCCCAGCAGCAGCAGCAACCACAACAACAACCACCACCACCACCACCACAACAGCATCAACAGCATCAACATCATCAACGTCAACTTCAGCATCCGTGTCAACAAACGCAGCAGCAACAGCACGGACATCATCAGCTCATGAACCAGCATCAGCATCAGGTCCCTCATCCTCCTCCTCACCAGCAGGTGAACCCTCAGGCCATGCACCAGCGTGGCAAGCCCTTCCAGGAGCACCATAACTTCGCCTCCTATTACCAGGGCAACATGCCGCAGAACCAGCAGCCGCAGCAACAACAACAGCAGCAGCAGACGCAACAAAGCCGTCATGGGGCTCTGAACACAGGCGGCAGCCCCTTTCACTGCGGGGTGCTTCCTAACGCCTCTCCCCAGTCCAAGCCGTACATGGACGCTTCCAATCCCATGGCGTCCACCCCACCGCAGCAGCAAGGCAGCTACCCAGTCCCCCAGCAGATGCAGTCCTACCCTGGGATGGAGGATGGGCTGAGCTACTCCCTGCAGTCTTCGCCCATGCATCACGGCCGGTCCTCCTGCTCAGTCAGCACCTCGGCGGCGGCCAGCTACCCCCCCTCGCAGTACTCCTTCCCCCGTCAGCCTGTCGGGATGAGCGGGGCGAACCAGCCTCTGTCCTCGGCAGCGGTTTCCATGACGACAACCTCCTCTGCCCACGGAGCGTCGGCGCATCCTGTGCCCGACCTCTTGAGCGGCGGCTGTCCGTTCTCATCGGCGCCTGGGTTGAGTCAGCCACAGCAGCCACAACAACAACAACAACAACATCATCATCATCATCAACAACAGCAACAAAGGCTTCAGGCAGCTGCTAGCCAGGGTGGAGAACAGTGCCCCTTCTCCCGCTCCATGCAGCAGCCCAAGCCTGCATACAGCACTTCTGGCATGTTCCCCAACACTGCCACCGCCTTCCCCGCTACCACCGACAGCCAGTTCCCCCCTCAGCAGCAGCAGCAGCGGAGCTGCCAGCTGAGCATGCCTCCGCCGTCGGCCACCAGCACCAGCTCCGGCTGCAGTGCTGGCAACGGTGGCAGCACCAGCAGTGGATACCAGGCCATGAAGAAACACCTGCTGTGTGAGTCTCGGGACGGGGGCTTCGAAGGCCTGGAAGCTCCCGATCTCCTGGACGAAGACTTCCTGCCGCAGCTGGAGGCCGCCCTGAGCCAGCACGAGGACTCCAACTGCTCCTGGACCAATGGCAGCCAGGGCGAGGAAGACATGGAGGAGCAGGAAGAGGCGCTCTCCATTCACTATGAGGTTCAGGTAGGCCACAGAACGTCATTGTCTTGTCATTTGGGTCAGTGGTTGGACTGTGATCTATCTATCTATCTGTCTATCTGTCTATCTGTCTGTCTGTCTGTCTGTCTGTCTGTCTGTCTGTTTATTTATTTATTTTCATTGTTTACATTATGTAATCATTTGTAATTGGATCCAGCTGAAAACTGAACCAAATGAATCACATCTGGTATGCCTGTACATCATGGAGTCTAAAAAATATATTGGGATGGCAACAGATTGAACGCTAACCTTGAGTGTGTTGCAGGCTGTCTCAAGTTTCATGTGCATTCAACTAGCTTTAGGATTGCGATTTAAGAGTTGAGCTCTTGTGAAAATTCACAAGCTGTGCTGGTGTTGTTGGGCTGTTTGCTCTGTGTATCAAAACTGGAGAGGTCAATTTTTTGTTTGTTTGTTTGTTAGTTTTTTTGGCTGCTGTGCACTGGCCATGGCCCCTGATTTGTCCTTTATCTGCAAAAATAATTTGCTCAACATGGTGGTCACTGGCTATTTGCATGTGGTTTCACAGATCTTTCTGGCTTAGCGCCGCAGCGCTGTAGTTGTTGTGTCAGAGGGCTCCGCTCTTAACCCACCCCCACCCCACCCCCACCAGCCCCCCTCACAGCGGAAACTCGTCTGTGACGTCGGTCGTGACCGCTCCAGGCACACATCATGGGCCAGCGGCTGGCAGACAGTGGTGTAATATTTAACCATTCCCCTGAGCAAGGCGGAGAGGGAGGAGGGGGCACACACCACCCGAACACCACTTGAATGAGTACGACCAGGGGCCCTGTGTAGCAGAGAAGGGAAGAGGGGGTGACGAAAGAGGCGGGGGGTGGGGGGGTTGTGTTAGGCTCCATTAAATGATAATGATTCAGCCTTTCCTGGCCCTGCTCAGACCGCAGGTACTGCCTGATTAGGAGTGGGAGCAGCGTCTGCAGGACTTAAGCGTAAGCGTACTTAAGGCTATAACAAGATGTGGGTCAGGCCAGGGAGGAGAGACTGAGCTCCTTGTGACTTGGTGCTGCTGTGGGGGTGGCTGCTGTCCTGCGTGTGTGTGTGTGTGTGTGTGTGTTTGCGTGCGTGTGAGAGAAAGAGTGTGTAAGTGTGTCGTCATTTGTGTGGCTGGTGTGTGTATTTGTGTCCCTATGAAGAGTGTGTGTGAGTGTCCTTGTTTGTGTGGCTTCCTTGTGTGCATGTGTGTATAGCTACATATTTGTGTGTGTGAGAGAGAGAGAGATAAAGATAGTGACAGAGGCTAAGTGAGAGGAGGTGACGTTATAATAAGGGCCAGTAGGGGTCTGCTCTGAAGTGGACCCAGGCCTGACGCCTTCTCCAGCACTGCAAACCCGCCTTCCACTCAGAGCTCAGTGCCTGCAGCACTAAATGAAGCAGAAAAACACACACACACACACACAGATTCACCACACAGCACGCACAGAGATGTATTTATACACACACATGAACACCGGGACACACACACACACACACACACATACCACATTCAGGTCTCCCTACACACACTTAACAAGGACACACTCTGCTGTGCTGGCTTAATACACACTGCTGTGCTGGCATTGACACTGATAATCAGCAGCCCTCAGACGAGCTGCTCCAGGCCAGCCAGGCAGCCAGCCCCAGGAGTGCAGTGATTTGTGTGTGTGTATTTGTGTGTGTGTGTTTGCTTGCTTGCTCCCTTCAATTGGGCTCTGGCTTCCCACCGCCGTCTCAGTAAAGAGCGAAACACAGTGGCAGATGACGGCATAAGCGTCCATTACTTGTTGCTCCCTCGTCCCCTATATCCACCTGTTCCTCTCTTTATGTGGTGCTGGTGCGGGTGGGGTGGCAGCAGGCATGTGTACGAAGAGGGGTCTTTTTGGTCCCTTTCCACAGACCCTTAGTTAAAATGAAAATGTGGCACCAGTGGCTGGCTGTAAGCTGTCAGCAACTCCCCCGACCCCCTCCAAATGCCTCCCACCCACCACCCGTCTGTGTCAGCACCCAGAGCACAGTAGTAGAGGCAGGGGCAGAGCTGCTGAAGGGCAGACTGCGCCATTCATGTGCACTGGGCTGTGGAAAGCCAGCAGATGCGCTGTGTGCCAATCACGGTGGCTGGCAGAGGCTTTGTGTCCTCCACTGCTCGGCTCGGCTCAGCTCGCTTGCTCTCTCTCTCTCTCTCTCTCTCTCTGCCCCTCTCTTTCTCTCTTTCTCTCTCTCTCTCCTTTTCACTCTCTCTGCAGCTCCAATGCTAATGGAGGATTTACCATTTCGAACAAAAGGGGGCTAGAATCCCCTCCACCTCCGCCTCCCGATAAAGATTCCGTTCAGAGCCGCTTTCTAACGGCTTCGATTTCTAGCATGGGCCTTCCTTTGTGGAATGTCCCGTGTAGCCTCGTGTGAAGAAAGCAGGATTTTCAATTTGGGGTGATGTGCACCTGTTAGAATGGGGATTAGTTAGCCCTTTTTCAGTCACAGGCAGGAGGGATCAACAGGTTTGCTAATGACAACGACTGAGCGTGACAGAAAGTTAGATTGTGGCACATTAATTGTAGCACGAAGCATGTGTAATGCAGGCGTGCCCTCAAAATACATTGTGCCAGAAATGTGTTGTTCACAAAACAGAAAGTGAAACTTCAACTAGTCTAAACCTGTCGCCACCATGCACCGTCTGACATGGTGGCATGTTGGAGGAAGAATCAACATGTCTGCCTAAACTGGCCTTTTGACATGAATTAGCTAATTAACATTCACTGTCAGGGTTGCAGGCAATTAGAATGCACGGACAGGATTCGGCAAAGTAAATTCCTGAGGTTTGATACTGAATGGTTAATTTAGAAGTGCGATGATTGACTGATTGTACTTAATTTCAGGTGATAACCTAATCATCATAAGCCTAATTATCATTTTGTGGCTGGTCACGCTTTAATCTTACTCGTTAACCTAGACTTCTGTCGAGTAAAGCTGTTGGTCCGTTTACTGGCAGTCACATAGAATGCTAATATAAAATGCAAGTAAAAGTGGCCATGGCATAAAGTTGATTTATGCAATACAGTGTAATTGGAGTTTCAGGGAGCACAAATAAGTCCTAGAGATATGTTATTTTGGTGTGCGTTTATGAAAGAAAAATAAGATTATTTTTCTCTCTTTTCTTGTAGTCTGTGCTTGGTTTCAATGCATGATATTGAAATAGAAATGACAGACACCAGGTCAGTTCATTTCTTTCAGCAATGAGCAACTTTTAAATTACTGAGATTACTGTTTTTATATAGTAAGAGTATAGTTTAATGTCAGCTGACTCATGGTATTTTTGATTGGATATGATTGACAGCAGATGACAGTATGATGTCATTCACTGGACGAGGGACTGTTGGCATAGGCTACAGAGTTTCAGAAGCACAGCTGTGTGTGAATGAAGGAAATACAAATGTTTGGAAGACATAAGCTATGACTTACAATTTATTTTCACAGAACATATAGTAACATTTCCTTTTATTAAAAGTTTGCGAGTTTAAATTATATATTCTTTATTCAATATTATCAATAAAATACCAGTGACAATATTATTTATGTGATAATGGAAGACCAGTTGTTATGTGCTTATACGTTTCAAATGTTATCGTGCCTGCATAAAAATGGCTGTTTTGTTGTAAGGTATGTTTGTGATGACTGAAGTAGACTGAGTAGACTCTAGCACATTGACTTGGTATATTTCAACCGATTTGTCAAGTTTTATACCAGCAGCTTTAGTAGCTGCCCAGATGGTGTGTGTGTGTGTGTGTGCGTGTGTTTTTTTTTTTTTTTTTTTTTTTCTTCTCCCTAGCTCTCATCACATTCCTCAACCAAACCTTCTGAAATATACGTTACCGCCAGAGACTAACTTCACACTCCAAGCACACGTCACTCACAGGGGCAGCACTGGGAGGCTGTTACAAGTAAAGCCCTAGTGATGGTCAAACTCTGTTGAGGTCTTCTTTTAACATCAAAGTACAGTAATATGTCATCTTGTACCATAGTATAGAAATACTTTGACTACGTTGCAAAATCAGAAATAACATTGAACACTTAAACATGTGTCAGTGTCACTCTTTAAAGAGAACGTGCTGGGGAGTTGTGGTGGTGTGATTTCTAACCATTACCTGCTACACCACCACAGGTTGTTGTGTTTTTAGCTACACAGTGAAGTCGATGCTAATAGAGGCGAAGCTAACACATTGGAGCACACCTGCCTTGACTCTCGCTTGCACTTCCTCTGGTCATGATGGAGAGCTTAACCAACCATGCCACTAAACCCCACTTCTAGATGTATAGACGCCAGTTTACCATCACAATCCCCAAAACGTAACGAAACCCCACCCAAGATTCCATGCTAAAAAAGTCTATGGAATTTAAAATGGGGAGGGGGAGTTGAATAATCTCAGATGCTGATGTTTTTTGTCTACACAAAGTATGTAGACAAAAAATGTCAGGGCTATAGTCAGGGACTATTCGACAGCTGGGTGTAAGAGTTGACGCTAACGCTAAGTGAATAAACCAGCATAAGTAAATAAACCAGCAAGGACCCATAAAATCAACTGTGGTGGTGCTAGTGCCTTTACTTTCCTCCCAAGCTTCCCAAAGATGTGATTATTAGTTAGCTGCATGAGTTGATTAGCAGGGCTTAATTATACTACATCCTCACTTGGAAACACACACTCCCTTTGTGGTGGACATGTCACGAAATTCTCTGCTGATTATCAGAAATAAGTGTCCCCACGGTTTAATAGCATGTCGTTGAAGGGGCCATTTAGCGACTCTGCGATTAGCATGTGTTTGGCCTCCTCAGAGGAGCTGGATGAGGGGAGAGAGGGGGAAACTCTCTCTGGATTTACTGCCACTAGTGGCTCATACCTCAGCTCTAATAAGTATCATTTCAGCACTGACTGACAGCGACGGCACAAGCTACTCATTATGGAGTTATAGTACATTTGGGCGTGATATTGGAAAATCCATCAGTCGGGGGGCTCACCCTCTCTCCAACAGTGTGCTGTCATTATCCCGCTCGCTGACATGCACACACTCACACGGCAATTCTGGGCTACGCCAACCATTCATAGAAATTGTGTGTCTGTCTGTGTGTGTGTGTTTGTTTGTGTGTTGTGTGTTTGTGTTCAGGCCCCCGTGGAATGTGTTTTTGTGTGTGTGTGTGTGTGTGTGTGTGTAATCTGGTGTCGCAATGGCATACTGGTGTGAGCACAGGAGCTCAGGCCGATGGCAGCACACATCATGAGGTTGTGCTTGGCTGTGACATAGGCAGGGAGGAAAGAGAGCCTGACACCCCCACCACACACACAAACATACACACACACATCTACACACACGCACACACTCGTAGGTCCTGCCCCCAAACCATCCACCATCACCACAACCCCCCCACCCCCTCCAGTGCAACAGTGGGGCTTTGTTTCAGGCAGTGTGGACACTGGATGCTCAGCAGCATGGAGGCTCCACTGCACAACCACCCCCAGCAAACACTTACGCTCCGTCTCTCTCTCTCCCTTCCACTCTCTCACTTACACACACACTCTCTCACTCTCTCTCTCTCACTCTCTCTCTCTCTCTCACTCTCTCTCTCTCACTCTCTCTCTCACACACTCTCTCTCTCACTTTCACTCGCTCTCACTTTCACTCTCTCTCACTCTCGCTCTCTCTCTCTCACTCTCTCACTCTCGCTCTCTCTTTCTCACTCTCTCACTATGTCTCTCTCTCCCCCTCCTTCCCACTCTCATTCAGACCAATAAATGCATAGACACACAAACAAGTACGTACACACAAACACACACGCATTACCCTAAACACTTCCTCTCTTAGTGGCCATTGCGTAAACACACACAGAAACACTGAAAAACACACATGCTTTCATACACAGGCATACAAACATGTTCAAAACCTTGCTTTCTCTCTCTCTCTCTCTCTCACTCACACACACACACACACACACTCAAACACAAACACTCCCTGGATGCCCACAGTTCTGAACCCCCCACAGAGCTTGTGATGAATGGGCTGCTCTCCTCTCCATTCCTCCCTCCCACCTCTTCTCCTCCCCCAGGCTGCTAAGCGCTCTCTCTCTCTCTCTCTCTCTCTCTATCTCTCTGCTCTCCCCTCTCCCCTCTCCCCTCTCTCCTCTCTTCTCCTCTCCTCGCCATGTTTCCCACTCAGCCCTCTAAAAGACACTCCGGGGAGTAAATACACACACACACATATACACACACACAAATACACTCACACACCAACATACATGCACACACACACATACACACACACACACAGACACTCACCCCTTCCTTTCCCCTCCCACCTCGCCAGTGTAAAAGCTTCCTGTGCAGCCACCACAGCACACGCCAAGAAGAGAAAGAGAAAGAGGAGGAGGAGGAGGAGGAGGGGGTGGTTGTGGAAGCCATCTCTCTCCCACACTGATCTGGAGCCAGAGCTCTGCTCCCGTTCCTACACCACCATCACCAAGCTGAACTGACCACTGAACAGCCAGTGAGTCTACCAGGCGAACCAGTGGATGAGCGTCATTTAGACTCTAATTTAGCATGACTTAAAAACAAGTCCTGAGTGAATAATAGGGATTTGTGTATGAAATTGTTTTTTTTTTTTTTTTTTTCTGGAATATTCTTAATGAGGTTAGTCTTCAGTAGTCGAGTAGTCTTCAGCAGGGAGTCGAGGCAGGTGCATATCGACAAGTGTGACTATTTTTTTTTTTCCTCTTACACTGGGAATATACATTACTCTGCATTACTCTTCTTTCCCTTTGTAGTAATATGAGATGGTGAAGTGTGGCAGCTGTGTGTGTGTGTGTGTGTGTGTGAGAGAGAGGGAGGGAGAGAGGGAGGGAGAGAGATGCAGGTGCCTCCTTTCTGCTTCAGTGGCTCAGATCTACTTTTTGCTCCCTCCCCCGCTCACATCTGTGAAGCGTAGAGAGAAAAAGAGAGAGAGAGAGATGGTGTGTGTGTGTGTGAGAGAGCGAGAGAGACGGCCCCTGCTGAATCACTGGCTTTGTTGTTTCCTGACCTTCCCTCAGCGAGGTTTATATAACTCCCTCAACCAGGCGGAGCCTCAAGCGGCCCTGACACATGACACCCTGTCACTCAAACATGAGCCCCCACCCTCAACCCTACTGCCCCCCCCCCCCCCCCCCCCAAAACCTTCAACACTTACACACACACACACACACACACACACACACACACACACTGCCTGTGGGAACCCTCTCCACCAAGAGCCAAATTGAATATTTGTGTGTGTGTGTGTGTGTGCACGCGCATGTGCATGTTTTTATGTGTGTCAAGTGCAAGTGTGAGCTACGAGACAGGCACAGCCACCAAGCAGCCAAGCGTCTCTGTGAGTCTCCAGCTCTCCCTCGGGCAGATGGCTCCTGCGCCTGCCCCGTGTGCCTCGCATGCCTGTGTCTGCCTGTCTGTCTGCCTGCCTGCCTGCCTGTCTGTCTGTCTGTCTGCCTGTCTCAGCCTGTCTACAATGCTAGGCAGAGTAAGGCGGGACTAAGCAAGGGGTCAAAGGTGAACAGGAAGTTTTTTTTTTTTCTCCTGAGCAGGCGGTCCTTGTTAAGTGTGTGTGTGAGTGTGAGGGAGAGAGCGGAAGGGGCGGGATGAGGCCCAGCGTTAGAGGGGGAGGGATTAGGTTCTACTTGGATTTGGACTGCGAGGAGCATGTGGGAATGCCGCCAGGCCCCAACTGCACAGTAGGTCAGAATCAAAAACATTTTCTCTTTTTTTTCTTTCTTTTTTCCTTTCTTTTCTGTCTTTCTTCCACCCCTCCTCTCCTCTCTTCCCTCTCTTCCCTATCTCTGGGATTTTTCACAGGGATGTAAAACTTTCTGTGAGTGTTGGGTCTGATCAAGCAGGACAGTGGGGTGGGGGGGGCAGACAGACATGTGTAACTGGAATTGCAGGCTTTTTCAGGTTTGCCTCAGCATGACCTCCCTCAGACTATGTCAGGCTAGTCTTTCAGTACCTGCACACACACACACACACACACACACACACACACAGAGAGAGAGTGGTCCGCTGGTGTCTTTATTTATGGGTGACGGGGGGGAGTTACTGGCAGTGCTCACTCAGCTGGGATGAGCCAGGAGAAGGGGAAGGAAGTTTCCGTGACTCACTGAACGTGGCGTAAGATTGTTGCATCGTTGTCATGTTTTCTTGTCGCCGTGTGTTAGTGAGAATTGTTAACTTGTTCCATCGTCGTCACTGTTGTATGTTTAGTTTTCAAAGGCAAATTTCGCGTGTGTGTGTGTGTGTGGGTGTGTGGGTGTGTGTGTGTGTGTGCATTTGTGTGCCTCAGTTCATGGAGCTGACTGTTGGCCATTGTTTGTCTCCGCCGTTCCCCCGGCTTCTCCACCTGGTTGTCGGGGACTGGCAGAGTGAGTTTCTCACGTGACGCTGCGGGAGTCGTGGAGCTGCCTGTTTCCATGGCTCCCCCAGGGTAACAGCCCTCGCGGTGGTGGCGGCGGCGGCGACCTGGGGTTTGTTTACAGAAAGAGAACGTCCGCTTTCACCCTCCTCTCTCTCGCACTCCCACACACACGCACACACGCTGAGCAAGGAGAGAAGGACAGGGATCGCTAGCTCGGTGGCGCGCGGCGGGGATAAAGTTCACCCTCTGCTGCGTAGCACCAGCCATAATTAAAACCCTCCACGATTCAACTAAATGTTGCTGCCAGAACTTTCCGTTCTCTTCAGCCCAGTCGCGTTAATGTTTTACCCTCTTTCTCCCCCACTCTCTTCTGTCTTTGTGCAAGCAAAATGGAGGCGCACACACACACACACACAAACACACACACACACACACACACACACACACACACACACACACACACTTGCCTAGCAGTTCGAGCAGTCTGTAGAAACACGCAAAGGCTCTGCTAATTCAATCAGGTTGGAATTTGGAGTCATATGATTTTTAATTTTCACCCCTTTTCTCTCTCTCTACAACACACACACACTGTCGCCATTATCTTATAGTGATCTGGCAGGCTTAGGCCGAGGGTTGTGCGACGAGCGGGAGCTTGAGCCTGGGTCTGATGAGCAGTGGCGGCTCAGTCCCAGTTCAAGAGCCAGTCTCTGGCTTCTCCCCCCCCTCCCCTCAAACCCCTCCTTTCTCCCCCATTTCTTTATGTGTTTAGCAGGGCAGTCGAGACGCTTGCTGTCTCCCCAGCAGCTCACTGCAGTCCTGGCCTCCTCTGTTTACCCTGTCATTAGCATCTCCCACACGGCTCTGTGTGGAAGGCCATTGTGAGGGGAACTGGGGGAAGTGTGTGTGCGTGCGCGTGCGCATATGTGTGGGACTTTTGGTTTGTGTGTGTGTGTGTGTCTTTTAAATGCCTTTGTCTGTGTGTGAGCGTCTGTGTGAATATGTGTCTTTTATATGCCTGTGTGTGTGTGTGTGTGTGTGTGTGTGTGTGTTTCTTTTATGTTATTCCCTGTATATGTGTGTATGTGTGTTTGCATGTGATTTTGTACCCGACACACTCCTGCTCTGGTGTGGAGCTGTAAAGGTCACTTGTGGGTCAGGCGCTCTGTCTGGGTAGAAGTGGGCAGCAGTTCAGTAGGTGGGGGCAGACACCTGGATTAGGGAGTGTCTGACTCATTGATGTCATACGGAAGTGTGTGTGTGTGTGCGCGCACGCATGAGAGAGAGAGAGTTAGTGCAGGCAGGCGTGTGTGCAAGCAGTTTTTGTGTTGTGTGTGTGTGTGTGTGTGTGTTCAAGAGACAAGAACAGCATGTTCAACTCTTGTGTGTTAGCAGGCTCACTGGTCTGCGCTGATGTGAGAGCCACATAGCCCACACACACACACACACTCTCTCTCTCACACACACACACACACACACCATTTTCACACATTTTCTGTTGCACAGGAGCTGAATCAGTGTCCTGTCAGCTTACTCTTTCTCTGAGCTCATAGTTGCACCAAGCATCACACTTTCACCACACTGTGGTCTTGACTTCAGAAGAGCTTCGCCTCCACTCCCGCCCCCTCTCAGACCCGTGACCTGAAACTATGAGAGTGTGTGCCTGCAGATAGCAATGGTGTTGCACGTGTCCCATGATCTACATTTGCCATTTCTCTGGTGATGGACATGGAGGTGGAGTTGGAGGGGATGGAAGGATCTCTTTTTTTGGGTTTTGTTTTTTTTTTTTTTTTTCCTCATGCTGTTGTGAGTCTGAATTTCCATTCAGAATTGCCTCGCAGGGATGTGCGTGTGTGTGCACGAGCGTGTGTATGTGTGTGTGTGCGTGCAGGTGTGTGTCTCTGGGGGCTAGAGAGTTGTAGATGAGTCGACACCCCCACTTCCTGATAGCTTAGTGGTGTCCTGAAGAGCTGTGATCCTAACCTGTCTGTCTCTTCACAGAGGAAGTGAAAATTTGAGCAGACAAAAACCTGACATGCTCTCTACCTCTCTCTCTCTAGCTCTCCCTCTCTTACATTTTCTTCTCCTCTCTTCTTTCCTGACTTCACCTGACTCCACCCCTCAGGGCTCAGATGAGTTTTGCATTTTGTTATGTGTGTGTGTGTGTGTGTGTGTGTTCCTGTTTCTATTTGTGTGTGCGTATTTGTTTTAGTCTCTTCTGTGTGTCTGTCTGTGTGTGTGTCTGTGTCTGTTTTTGTCTAGCTTGCTCTTACACAGCCGTCTGCCTGATGCTTCTCTCTCTCCCTCTCTCTCTTTCACTCTCTATTACCCCCACCCCTGTCCTCCCTCTCTCTTCCTCCTCTATCTCTCACTCAGTCCTCCTCTCTGTCTCTCCCCCTCTTCCTCTCTCTGACCTAAATAATGAACGAATGCTGAAGGTCTGGAAGTAAGCTCCCTGCTGCGCCCCTCTCCACCCTCACGCTCACCCTCACGCACACGCTCACCCTCACGCACACGCTCACCCTCACGCACACGCACACGCTCACGCACACGCTCACGCACACGCACACGCTCACGCTCACGCTCACGCTCACGCTCACGCACACGCACACGCACACGCACACGCACACGCACACTCAGACTCCCTCTGATCTGATGTGGGCTTTAGCTCTGACCTCAGCCTCACAGCAACACACAAAGATAACCACCTCTCTCTTCCTCCCTCTCTCTCTTTCTCTGTCCCTCTCTCTCTATTTTTTTTTTCGCTCTCTCTCTCTGTCTCTCCCTCCCCCTTTCTCTCTCTCTTTCTCTCTCTCGTCCTCCCTTCCTTCATGCTCTGCCTTGTGCTCATCTGTGGTTTCTTTATCTCTCTGTATGTCTGGCTCTGTTTCTCTTTTGCGTACTCTATCTCCTTTCTTCTCTCTCTCTTTCTTCTCTCTATCTCTGTTGTCTTAGTCATGCTTTCACAGTCTTTTTCTTTTTTTTTCTCTGCCATTGAAAAACAAATGTCTGAAATGGACCCCTAATTCATAACCATTCTTAAAGCTAATTTTTGGATTGTTACTAGTGTGTGTGTGTGTGTGTGTGTGTGCGTGGGTATGGTGTGGTATCCTGACTGGAGAGTGTTTGAATGGCATCATAAGAGGTTGTAGTAAGAGTGATTGGGTAGAGTAGAGGAGTAGGTGGGTTAAGCTTTGAACCAGGAAGTGCAGTGTGGCAGTTCCTGGTGTTTCGTGACCTGAGGCTAATAATGTGTTGTTCCTCAGTTAGTGTGTGATCACGTGATCACTGCCCCTGCAGTTGTGTGAGCGGATGATGGGAGTCAAATAAACTTTTACATCTGTGGGTGTAGCCACAGCTCTGCGTGGACATTGGTATGCCTTCCATTTATTCATTTATGTGTTTGTTTGTTTGTTTATTTGACCACGCACACACCCACCACACCACACAGTGGAATGAGCAACATGTAGGCTAAATAGCCTGCTGGTTAGGGCTCCGAGCTTGTAAGCGAAGGGTTTCCAGTTTGATCCCTGACCTGTGGACCATGGTTGAAGTGCCCTTGAACAAGGCACCTAACTCCTCACTGCTCCCTGGGTGCTGCTATAGCAGGCAGCCAACAGCTCTTTGTGTGTACTTCACTTTACTTTACTATCAGGACTACTAACACCCGTCCTGATGCCCAGGGGTTAAGCCAGAGCCGAGCCGAAGCTTCTTACACAACGGCGCTAAACAGATCTGAACCAGGGCAGCCTGGTGCTCCTTAATGCTGCTTCTGGCACCTCCCACCCTCTTCAGGTGTGCCAGACATGCGGGGGGAGAGAGTCAGCTCACTGACACTGCCCTCCCTCGCCCCAAGCTCTCCTCTCACTCCATCGCTGTTCCTCCTCCTCTCCTCCCTTCTCTTCCCTTCTTGTCTCACCCCTCCCCTAGGGCTAACCCTAACCCCCACCCCACCCCTTCATGTCCGTGTGCATGGTGGCAGTGGTGGCCATGGAAGGGAGAATGCCTGGCCAATTTGTCTGGGTTAGCCACGCTGCACGCTCCATGGCCCTCACCAGCGCTCTCTGAGACGGGGGAGGTAAAGGCCGCTGAGCGCCAGTGGCGTTACTGTTAATTAAATAAAGGCTGGCAATTAGCTGCTCCCCCAGTGCTTGGGAGCTAATACACTGGCACTAGTGAGGGGAGGGGGGAAGTAGCTTAAGTGGGAGACCTTTACTCCTCTACCTCCACCCCTCTCTCTCTCTCCCTCTTTCCCTCTCTCTCCCTCTCTCTACGTCCCTCTCTCTCTCTTCCTCTCTCCCTCCCTCTACCTCTCTCTCCCTCTCTCTACGTCCCTCTCTCTCTCTTCCTCTCTCCCTCCCTCTACCTCTCTACCTCTCTATCTCCCTCTTTCCCTCTCTAGCTCTCCCTCCCTCTACCTCCATACCTCTCTCTTTCCCTCTCTCTGCGTCACTCTCTCTCTTCCTCTCTCCCTCCCTCTACCTCTCTACCTCTCTCTCTCCCTCTCCCTAATTTCTGGTACTTGTGAGGTGTTGGGGGAATACTGGAAAAACCCCTCAGTGCTGTTGCTCTTTTGCTAGTGATAATCAGATGCCTTTTATTAATAGCACGTTGCGGCGGTGTGCAGAATTAGCATAGCAGTCTATGTGAGCCGTGTGGCCCTGGATGGAAGTCTTTATAGCTAATGCCTATAAATATCCCTGGATTGGAGGCCAACATAGAGGCCCATTTTGGAACTGTGCTAGGTCTCTTAAGTGAGGGAGTTATGAAGAGATCGTGTCTTCCCCAGTGTGAGAGCTCTCTTAAGTTTGTATAACATCTCAGTAAGGAGGATATCAATGATTGATGAAATAATTTTCTTCCCAACTGAATAACATTCAGTGTAAAAACAGCTTTTTAGACTGCAGGCCAGGCCACATTATGCAGACATGGCTGTAGACAGTTCATGTAGAGTTGGAGAGGTAGTCTGCATATGTTGACCAGTATAGTTAGTATCAATATAGCTGTTTCTTAGGCTTGAGTATCCTAGTTTCCTGTTCAACAATTCTGCTGCTCAACTAGAATTTTTCTTTTAATAGCCAGGATGCAGCCGTCTCTGTTAGGTCATGTGAACACACTAACACTGCTGATCACTGCTAAAACTGTTTTTTATTTATTTATTTTTTCCTTGTTTTAGTTCTGGTTACCTCAATTATGAATCATAATGACTAGCCTGGTGCTTTTCACAAAGGTCTGGGGTATTAGTTAGGCCTACGATTTAGCATTTTAGTTTCTAATTTCCAGATTTGGTAAGGGTATTGGCCCAAAATTGCTCATCTGTGTCATCCGTATTCCTAAATGAATTGATCAACAAGCATATGCATGGACATCTCTTACAGGAAATTACATCTGGGCTGTGTATTCATGCAGTTGCAAGCCAATTTGACTGTGCACACATATAATCTCTTTACTGTCAGAATCACGGAAAAAAAACTCTTCTTTACTTGGATTTGTGAGGGTGGTCCTCTTTTCAAGACATTTTGTTATCATAAAAGGTTTATTAGAAAGGTTGTGGGGTATCATTGTGTCTCCAGCATATTAGTGCATTGGTCATTCTTTCCTGCCAGTGTCAGGTTCAAGGCAGCAGTGACTTTAGGTCCATCTCCTTTCTGCATCCTGACTGCACACTCCAGCACCAGTATGATCAACACCATGCGGTCCATTGTGTCACGAAAGGAAGTCGTGTTGGTACGAACAGCACCATGCGTTCCATTGTGTCACGAAAACGAAGGATATTTATGTTCAGGGACAAGCTTATGATAACCACGTTTTAAAGGAGTGATTGAATCCCATGGCCACAATTGTTGAAATATTCTTTTTGTGGTAAGTGTGTGTGTGCGTATGTGTGTGGTTAGGCTGGGTTAGGTGGTTAGGCCTAAGGGTAGAGACGTGCAGTGGAACACTATAGCTGTGCACTATGGAGCTTACTGAAAGGACTATGAACAGCTATTTGTGGCTTGTATGTTTAGTACTTACATTGTGCCCTTCTCTGGGGAAGAAACATTTCTAGCCCTACAAATAAATGTAGGCCCGTCACCTCAGACGTTGGGCTTATTTATTACCAGATTTCTCAGCTGTAAAATCTTCACGTATATGTATTTCATTTTAACCTGAAGGCCCGGTTGAAGTTCCAGTTGGAAAATTCAAGTGAGTAAAACAAAATCACTCAAACCCTGTAGAATGTTGTGGTAGGTCCTCGGTGGCAGTTTACTGTTCAGTTTCTGTTTGATCGTAACGCCAGCCATGGCTGTTTAGCTATCAACCTCCTTTCCCAACATGCCTTGGCCAGACGAGACGTGAAGAGATCTGGATGAAATTATGGAGTGGATTTGTGGGGACATGACATCTCCCATGGTTCCCTTCTGGCAGAGCTCGGCATCTGGCTCTCTGAAGCCTTCCCAGAAGCCGGCTAGATGAGCCCTTTTCAAATCCAGACTGGTTGTTTGGGGAACAGTGGCGGCACTCCGGTACAGCTAAGACTAACAGTTATAATGTTGTAATGTTGCAGCTTCATTCAGACACGGCAAGGTGTTTGTCCTCTGGGTTGGTGTGTGTGTGTGTGTGTGTTGGCAACCCCAGGTAGACATTGATGAAATTGCACAGCAAAAGGAGCAGATGAAATTCTCAAATTGAAATTCTACTTGTGATGTGAAATGTAATTTGTAATTTGTAACGTATAGTCGTCATGGTTGATGCCTTTCTACAGACTATGCAGTAGTTTTGCTTTTGATTGACAACTCATCCTATCCCAACACACTGTGAGTGAGGATCCACCTGTTTCCCTCCAGTTGTGTTTGGCTGAGTTGAGCTGGATTGCTGGGCGTGTGTCTTCCAGGGAGGGAGTAAGAGCTCGGCATCTAGATTTCTGAAGCCTTCCTGCAAGCCTGCTAGATGAGCCCTATTCAAATCCAGACTGCTACTCTGAACTGTGGCTTCACAAGTCATTGGATTGGTTTAGAAATTTCACTTGTAAATGTCCCCCACCATACCGTAGTCAATTCCCCTGTGCTTCTCACAAGACCATGGCTAAATCCCAACGTCCCTCCTAAGCTCCAAGCCCTGAACCCTCAAAAACTTGACTGGTGTGAATGCCTTAATAACTAAAGTAATTGTTGGATCTACCCCATGGTGCGGAACACCTTGCGTCCTTTTCTGTGTGTGTGTGTGTGTGTGTGTGTGTGTGTGTGTGTGTGTGTGAGTGTGTGAGCGTGTGTAATGAGTTTGTTGGTGTGCTCTTGCCGTGTACCACCTAGCAGTGGTTCTAAGGATCATTACTGTCTGATGCTCTATTTAATGGGTTCAGGAAGTATTGCTGGGCATCATGTCCCCTTTCATTTATCAGAACCCCCCCCCCCCCCACACACACACACACACTCTCTCTCTCTCCTTCACACACACACACACACACTCTCTCTCTCTCTCTCTCTCTCTCTCTGTCCTTCTTTCTCTCTCTCCTTCTCTCCCTCCTTCTCTCTGTCTCTCTCTCTCTCTCTCTGCATTGCTTTAAATTAGCCGGGCGTCTCGACTCTAATTAGAGACCTGCACAGCTCCCTCCCCCTATCCTGACAGTATAATCCATATTCTATTAACCAGGACACAGGTTTAGGGCCTTGGTTATGGCGGCCCAAGGTGAGTGTTTGTGGTGCTAACAGTGGCTGCTCCTGCGCTATTATTAGCGGTGTGGGAATGTGACACACTTTAGCTCTGTGTGTGTGGGTGTGCGTGCGTGCGTGCGTGCGCGCGCGCGTGCGTGTGTGTGTGTGTATGTGTGTTCATTAAAGCCTGACGAAGCAAGGCAGTGAAGCAGCACAAATTTATGTTTATAAGGGGGGGGCACTCAGGTACAGCTAAGGCTAACAGTTATAACGTTGTAATGTTGTAGCTTCATTCAGACACGCCAAGGTGTTTTTCCTCTGGGTTGGTGTGTGTGTGTGTGTGTGTGTGTGCGTGTGTGTGTGTGTGTGTTGAGGCAACCCCAGGTAGACATTGATCAAAAAGATCAGATCAAAAGGAGCAGATGAAATTCTCAAATTGAAATTCTACTTGTGATGTTAAATGTAATTTGTAATTTGTAACGTATAGTCGTCATGGTTGATGCCTTTCTACAAACTATGCAGTTGTTTTGCTTTTGATTGACAATTCATCCTATCCCAACACACTGTGAGTGAGGATCCACCTGTTTCCCTCCAGTTGTGTTTGGCTGAGTTGAGCTGGATTGCTGGGCGTGTGTCTTCCAGGTAGGGAGTAAGACCCCCAAGCCCAAATAAAGGAAGGGAAATAATGGTGCTGTACAAAGGACAGGGAGGGTCCTCCTCAGTAATCCTACACACCTCATACCAGACATCAAACGTGTGTGTGTGTGTGTGTCTGTGCGCCCGCCCGCCCATCCCCCCTACCCACTGTCTTTTGTGTTTTGTGTTTGTTTCCTGTGTTGAGGTACGCAGCGTTAACCTCCCCCAACCACACACACACGCACACACACTTTTAGAGAGCAGCAGCAGTAGCTGCGCTTTTCAATAATAGCCACAGTGGAGCAGCTGCAGTATGAATCAGGATGCAATGACTAGCTCTTGGGTATGGATGACTTCTCCCGCTCTGACGAGACAAACTGCTCTCTCATTGGACGATGAAGTAAATGGAGGGTAGGGATTGGCTCCCGTCCGAAGGAGCGGGCCACGATTGGCTGTCGAACAGTTGGCCCACGTTGGCTTGGCTCTGATATGAATCAGAGCTGCGAAGTGAGTTGACTGTGAGGGTTCAGTAGGCGTTTGGATCACTGGACTGGAGAGCTCTGTGTGTGTGTGTGTGTGTGTGTGTGTGTGTGTGTGAGTGAGTGAGACTTAATTTCTGGAAGTTGTCTGTGGGGTAGTGTGTGGGAGAATGGGCTTTTTTCTGTGTGTGAAATTCAGTATGAGGCGAGTTATGACAACTAGTTGAGAACTACCTGTGTGTTTGTGTAAGAGAGGGCAGAAAAGTGTGTTTGTATGTTTGAGTTGTTACATATGTGCAAGCAAGTTAGATGCACGTGTGCTGGTATAGAGTTTAGTTTGTGTGGATGCGTGTTTCCCAGTCAGAGCTCATGCTTCATCAAGGGTATGTTTGATGGCGTTCGAGGAGCACAGGTAAGTGTGTGCGGATGTAGGTTGTATGTGGTGAGGCCTGTGTGTGTGTGTCCACCCCCCCAACCAAGCCCTGGCAGTCTCTGTTGAGAGCCCACAGGTGTTATCTCTTGCGTACACACACACACACACACACACACACACACACACACACACACACACACACACACACACACACACACAGACAGACAGACAGAGGAGACCACCCCTCTCCCAGATGCAGCCTCATTGGCGAGGTAATAACACAGAGCAGTGACATCACAGAGACGTATTACCTATGGCGGTAAACCACCAGTGCCCTTTATCTGCTCTCCTCACACATTTCTCCTCACATCCCTTCTCTCTCTCTCTCACTTGCTCTCTTCTCTCTCTCTTTCTTTCTCTCTCTCTCTCTCGCTTGCTCTCTTCTCTCTCTCCCCCTCTCTCTCACTTGCTCTCTTGTCTTCTCTTTCTCTCTCTCACTTGCTCTCTTCTCTTCTCTCACTCTCTCTCTCTTCTCTTCTCTCTCGCTCTCTCTCTCTCTGGATCTGCTTTGTCTTTCTCTTGCATTGGGCTCATCTTTCTTAACGACATGTCATCATGCCCCGTGTGTGTGTTGCTTCCCCATTATTGCTCCCTCTATTGACTCCGTCTCATTTCATGTTTTCTTTCCACTTTGTCTCTTAACTTTACTCCTTTTTTTTCTTATTCTCTCTTTTTCTCCCCCATTACCACTGTCACACTCTCTGTCTCTCCTTCTCTGCCTATCTCCTGCCCTATCTCCTGCCCCCCCCTCCCCTCTGTCTCTCTCTCTCTCTCTCTCTCTCTCTCACCCTCTGTGAGGGAAGCCACTCCCCACAGCAGGGCTCGGCTCAGGCAGAGTATTTGCATAATATTAACCGTTGGGTTGCCACGGCGCCCAGCCCGGCTCGCAGCGTGCCATGTGACCACTCCTGCATGTGCCTGTTGGCTGCACATGTTTTTTCCTCCCCCCCCCCCCCGGCTTCACAAACAGTCCAATAGACAGTCACACACCCAGTCTCTCTCTGTCATACATCTATACATAATACAAAGACTCACGCATGCATGCCAGAACGGAATAGATTGAAATGTTGTGCTTACTCACTCTCTCTTACACACACACACCCACACACACACACACACACATATATAGATATATAGATATATATATATATACATGCATGCAGACACACACAGAAGATGGACGTCCATCTCTCCCTCTCCCTCTCTCCTGTTGCACTGGCGGGGGTAGCTGGGCTCAGTGAGATTTGCCATGTGAGGAGCACAGAGGCCGATCAGAAGCTCCTGTGGCAGCATAGAGCCGCTGGCATTTACACACACACAAACATAGACGCGTGCAAGCTTGCACACCCGCACACCTTACCTGCACCAGGTCAGCTCTGTACTGGCCAGATTACAAGACATGCTATTTCAGGCTCTGAGCTCTGTGTGCGCTTGTGTGTGTGTGTGTGTGTGTGTGTGTATATGTGTTTTGAAGGGCAGGGTTTAAGTAGGTGCTATGATAGCTTTTCCTAATGCCCCCCCCCCCCCCATACACACCCCTGTTGCCTCTGTGTTCTCCATCCACCATATTAAATGCCATATAACCCTCCTTCTATTGACATCTCATTTCATGTTTTCATGCAACTCTTAACTCTTCCTCTTTCTTATTCTCTATTCTCTCTCTCTCTGTCTCTTTCTCTCTCTCCTTACATCCCTCCATCCATACATACTGCCTTTTTGTTTTCCCATTAAAGCGTGTAGAGAAAGCCGCTGCTGTTCCCAGTGTAGTGCAGTGCCACTCATTCTGGGCCGTGTCTGGACGTGGTGCAGAGAAACGAGGGGCTTTTGATGAAGCCAGCGTGGAGCTTTGCTGGTGGCTAAATGGTGGTGCTGTTGTGATAGCGTTTCTGACAGAGGTTGTGCACTCTGCCCTGGCCTGTCTGCCTTTGCCACCCCCCCCCACCCCCGTCCAACTGAGCCTGGCTCTCTGTATAGAGACCCACTGCAGGGGAAGTGGCAGTGCCATCTCCTGAAAGTCCCCTGTGCCTGTGTGTGTCTGAGTGTGTGTGAGCGTGCCCACTATCTGCATCACTCTGACACACAGGCATGGATATAGGAAGGGAACACACACGCACACACACACACCAGGGCCAAACTCCAAGGCCTGTTGTAGTTCGACAGCTATCATTCATAGGGCTTTGCAGCAGTGAACAAACAACACACATAAAGTACGACAGACAGGATTAGGGTAAAGCTATGGTGTTGAGGTGCTTGCTCCATGCTAACTGCTAATTACCCCCCTCCACACATTGTGTTACTGTGTGTGTGTCTGTGTGTGTGTGTGTCTGTCTGTGTGTGTGTTGTGTGATTCAAATGTGTTGCATGTGTGTGGGTGTGTGAGTGGGTATGGTTGCATATATCTTTGTTTGATTATGCGTGTTTATCTGTCTGTGCATGGGGTTTTGTGTTTGTGTGATTCTGTATGTGTGTGTGTGTGTGTGTGTGTGTGTGTATTGTTGGGGGTAGGGACAATTCTTCAGCTGGGTGTGTGTTTTGGCTGATACAGTGGAATCCGGTCCAGGCTGTGCTGCCTTGTGTTCCTGCTGGTGGGCTCAGGGCCATGTATGCAGGGGATGACTGGGGCCAGGGGAGGCGGAGGTTGTGTGTGTGTGTGTGTGTGTGTGGGGGGGGGGCATGGGTTAGCAAAGTCGGTGTAACTCTGCCCATTGTTATGTCGCATCGCAGACAAGCCCCTTTTCGTTCATCCCTCCACACAGACTGAGGCTGTCCCCCCAGACACCCCCACCCACACACACACACACACACACACACACACACACACACACACACACACACAGGGCATGGTCAGCATGTTGTAACGTCTTGTAGCAAGGTCCTCTTCCATACTCTTATTTGATCAAAAATCAAACTACTACTACTTATCTGAAATATGAAAACTTCTTGCTACAACTGAACCCGTCATAGGACAGTCATGCTAGGGGTGTGTGTGTGTGTGTGTGTGTGTGTGTGTGTGTGTGTGTGTGTGTGTGTGTGTGTGTGTGTGAGAGAGATTCTGGTGAGTTCTCACAGTGGAGTGGAAAGCTTCTTGTGGTCCCTTTTACCTGGTAGTTAGTGTTGCAGTGTGTTGCAGTTGCAGTGTCAGTCAGAGAGTCTCTGCTTCAGTGGAAATAGTTTCTCCTTTGCTTTGGGGAAAAGGCTGCTTTATAAAAATCCCTTTCACTGAGGACTTTCTGCTAGTGTGGATTTGTGTGTGTGTGGTTATAGATGTGTGAGTGTTTTGTGTGTGGTGGGGACGTTTGATGTACCCCGACACCATGTGCCATTGGGTGCACATGTCCCTTGCGTCATATTCTGGCAGGATGGGAGGCCCCCTTTCACCCACACACACACCCCCACATGTAAACACACTTGCATACATACACACAAACAAACACACACACACACACACACTTCCCCTTCGACACATTCACACGCTCTCTCTCACACACACCCCTGACGCCTCTCTGCATCTGTTCCGCCCGGCGTGTGCCGCTTCCTGGAAACACACTCTGGCAACTTTCACACTCCCGAGTGGTAGAGGGTTAGGCTGCCGGCACTTTTTCTCTCTCTCTCTCTCTCTCTCTCTCTCTCTCTCTCTCTCTCTTTTTCTCTGCTCGTGTGCTCCCTCTCTGGCTGTCCCCTGCAGTGCTGCCGGGGGTGGTGACTCTGTCCTCACCAGACCCAGGAGCCGAAGTTGGAGCCTGCCCTCTATCTGTCTGCCTAGCAAACCCGTCAGGCCTCTCAGTCTGCACACACACACACACACACACACACACACACACACACACACACACACACGCATAGCTCTGTGTGTGTTCACCCTCCCACACTCCACTCAGCTCTGTCCTCTCCTCTTTTCTTCTGCTGTCCTGCATCACTGCCTAGTGCATGCCGGGTTAGCCATGGTGCTATAGCTGATACAGTGAGCACTAGGGACTGTGGAGAGGGTTATGATCAGAATTAAAAGACAGTCAGGAATTTAATTTCTTTCAGTCATTTATTTGATGTTTTGACAAGCCGGGGGGGCATAAAGGGGCCAGAGGCAAACGTTGACAAGTGAATATGTGCGTGTGTTTAGAGAAATCCAGAACATGTGGGGTTAAGTTGTGAAAGTTAATGCAATAACTGCTAGCACCATCTGCTGGCCTCCTTCCTCACAAAGAGAGAGAGAGAGAGAGAGTATGGGCGAGCAAGCAAGAGAGAGAGCGAATGAGTGAGTGAGTGAGCGAGAGAGAGAGAGAGAGAAAAACGAGTCCGGATTTTAACGACATCTCTAATATTCATGCTGATGCATTTTGCTGCTTTGTGCTTTCATTTTCCACCACTCTGCCTGTGCCTCGAGCCCACCGCCACACTCGCCCGGGAGAGGGGAGGGAACGAGGGAAGAGGCGGAAGAGAAAAACAAGTGGAAAAGAAGGGGAAAACACAGGCAAAGAGAAAAAAACACGACGACAGTAACAAAAGCTATTTTCTTTCAGTTTTTTTTCGTGGCCGTTCAAAAAAGAGGAGTAGTTGCCCTTACCTTTTTCAATCCGGGGATGTACAAGGAAGCAGAAGTGGGTGCGAAGGAGTGAGAAGAGGAGAGAGAGAGAGACTCACACACACACACGCCGAACGGGTGAAAAAAAAGAACACGCGCACGAGGAAGAGAGCTCAGCGAGAAAGAGAGAGAACGATTGCTCTGGCGGACAAACGGCGTAGGATATAGAGAGAAAGTGTGTGAGAGAGAAGACAGATTGAGAGAAGGGGAATCAATGAGAAGGGGAAGAGAGCGGTGGCTGAGCGAGTCTGTGCCTGTTTGCCCCGTGAGGAAGCGAGAGAACGAGAGAGCGTGTGGGTGAGAGGGAGAGAGAGAGAGAGCAAGAGAGTGAGTGAGAGAGGGAGTGAAGAGCAGCAGCAGCATGCGCCGTGCTTCCTGGACGGGCCGTGCCACGCACCTCGGATCTCCAGCCTCCCAGTGAAGCGAGCAAAGCTCCTGCCTCCCTGGAAACGTCAGCCTCCCCCTCCCAAATGCTCCGGCTTGGGGGGAGGAGGTGAAGGAGAGACCGACCACCACTACCGCCACTCCTGCCGCCGCCAGCCGATAACCACCGCGTTCTGAGAAGAGAGAGAGAGAGAGAGAGAGAGAGAGAGGAGGAGGGAGAGAGAGAGAGGGGGAGGGAGGGGGAACGGACGAACTGAGTGCTCACGGAAGAGAGCGAGAACGAGAGAGAGGGAGAGGGAGGGAGGGAGGGAGACACACGGTGAGCGAGTGGAGAGAGAGAGAGTGAGCGAGTGTGGAAAGGTAAAAAAAACGGAGAAAGGGCAAGGCTTTTGTTAGGCGGCTGGCTGGAGGGAGCAAGAGAGAGAGAGGGAGAGGGGGAAGAGGGAGAAAAAAGCGAGTGAGAGGACAGGAAGGAAAAAAAACATGTCTACGGTGAAGAGGCCAAGAGGAAGGGTAAGTGAGCCGCACCGAGCAGAGCAGAGAGAGCTGGGAGAGGAAGGGAGGAGGGGCCCAAACGGCAGGAACTGAGCAGCCCTCCTCCCTCCCTCGCTCCCCCTCCCCCGACACACGCACGCACACACATACACACTCGTGCTGCAGCCACCACTGCCGCCATCTTGAGTTTGCTCGCTTTGGTTGCGTTTTCTCCTCTCCCTGTTCTCTCTGCCTCGTGTTGTTTCTCTCTCTCTCTCTCTCTCTCTCTCTCTCTCTCCCTCTCTTCTTTTCTTTTTGCCTTTTATTTGCGTAGGCTTTAAGGTGGCATGCGAAGCTGTACTCTCGGCTTTTGCCTCTCACCCCCTCCCCGCTCTCATTCCTGACGTTTTTTTTTTTCTTTTTTTCGCCTGGCCTCCCTCCCCCCCTCTCTCGCCTGATCATTCCTTGCTCACTCACTCTCTCTCGCTCTCTCATTCCTCTCTCCACCCCCTCCCCCTTTGCTTGGTGGCTCTATGATCTGGTGCAGCAGGCAACGTGTGTGTGTGTGTGTGTGTGTGTGTGTGTGTGTGTGATACTGATGGACTCTGCTCATGTGACATACAGTGCCGAGAAGAGTGTGTGTGTGTGTGGTTCCTCGGGCTCGTGGAACAGGCTCTTTCCGGCTTCCCTGTGCTTTTGTAGTGGCTGAGTGTTTTCCATGGGAGCGCTAGGCTAACACAGGCTGGAGCGGGGCTAGGGAGAGATTGAAATCACTGCAGTGCTGGCAGCCTGTAATTTTAGTTATTTATAGACGTATTACACAGCTGCAGTGTACTCGCTTTGCTGCATTTTTCCTCATCTCCTTCTCTCTCTCTCTCTCTCTCTCTCTCTCTCATCCAAACACACTTTCCCCATTGCCCTGCATCCCCCTCCTCGATCTCACTACCCCTCTCTCCTCCCATTTCTTTAGCATCTCCCTTTTTCTCTCTGATTCGCTGGCTTTCTCTCTCTGTTTCTTTTTTTTTTTTTGCATGTTCTTCCCTGGCATTTTTGAGAAGGCATAAAATGGATTAAAGAAGGACATTCCAGTCTGGGCCAATCATTTTCTGTAATGGACTCGGGCACAGCCACACACACACACTCTCTCTCTCATCCATGCTCACGTGAAACAGCCTGCTGTTGTTGATCTTCAAAATGAATTGTTATTTATTCCCTCTCTCTCTCCCTCCCTCCTTTCTGCATGCCCATCCCCCTCTTTTTGTTTTCTGGTTCGAGATAATTCCCTTTTTATTTCTCATCCAGGAAGGCAACTGGGTCTAAGTGTATACACACACACACAAAATCTCTCACACGTACATGCCTGCTTATGTATCCACACTGTGTTTTCGATTCTGCCTGCCTGTTATGACTGACATGTAGGCTGTAAGCTTAGGGCCTATTTCCATCAAAGTGTGTGTGTGTGTGTGTGTGTGTGTGTGTGTGTGTGTACACGTATGTCATTTGTGTTGAACTTGTGCTCATGTATAATTCACATATTATCACGTAGCAGGGCTGTGTGTATAATTCATGCCGTTGGCCAGCGGGCTCACTCCGTCTCAGCCTAGGCATCGTCATCTTTCTACCTGACGCACTAGAAGCCAGAGTTCAACTCTCAACGTGTGTGTGTGTAAGTGAGGGACAGTGACTAAAAGAGAGATGGTGTCAAGATGTGTTCTCTCTGTGTGTGTGTGTGTGTGTGTGTGTGTGTGTGTTATAAAAAGAAAAGGGCGAAGTGTTAAATGAGGGTCCCGAGGCACGTCCCATCTCCACATTTATTTTTATTCAGTTAAATTTACTGTTCTGCCTCAGATGAGCTTTGCAAATGGCTTTCGGCCTTGAATAAAAAGGGAGGAAAAGAGAGAGGGAGGGAGGGAGGACACAGAAAAAGGGAGGATGAACGAGTGCTGATGAGAGATGGAGAGATGAGATGGTAATCATTCTGTTTCATCATCTGGTGGACCCTCTTGCAACTCACAACCTACTTGGCTGGGCTGCCTCCTGAACACACACACACACACACACACACACACACACACACACACACACACAGTTGCATGGGACAGCAGGCTAGCACATTACTTTAAGGAAGACACCACCCCTCCTCCTCTTCCACCTTTGATGATGGTGATGATGATTGAATCAGAGATGGTGATATGTCCGCTGTGTCATTGTGACTGCAGTTTTTAATCTTGCCTTTCCCAAAGCTTTTGGAGTCCGTCGGATGTTTTCCCATATGATAATCCTAATTGTACCCATTCAGAAGTGCAAGAAGCACTTTGGTTGCTGTCTCCTTGAGAGACTCCATGGGTCTAGTCATATTGTGTAAACATCAGCAGGGACATGTTGGATTTGAAGCCAGCCATGCACCTGAGAAGCTCCTCTGCTGTCGTGTTGTTGAAAGGTGTGATCCGGGCACCAGTTTAAAAAGGTTTCTTTTTTTTTGTCTTCTTCTGTCTGGTCCCGCAGCCTCCCAAGAACACTAATGGTCCCAGCAGTCAGGTGCGGGTCCTGAGCCCCCAGATGAAAAGCGGCTCGTCCTCCTCATCCTCTTCGTCGTCCTCGTACTCGTCGGCCTCGGAGCGGCGGGCCCAGAAGCGGCTTCTGCAGCAGCAGCAGCAGCAGCAGAGCCAAATGGACTCGTCGGACGACAAGCAGGAGAAGGCCAACCGGATCATCTCCGAGGCCATCGCCAAGGCGCGGGAACGCGGCGAGAAAAACATCCCGCGGGTCATGAGCCCCGACAGCTTCGCTGGCTCGTCCGAGCACAGGGCACACCGTGGCGCCTCCTCCAAGGGACGAACCAAGGTGAAGGCCTCCAAGAAGGCCCGCATCGTCTCGTCGGGGAAGCCCAACAAGCAGAAGGCAAAGATCGGGTAAGCGCTGCTTTTTATCCCAGCTGTATTGGTTTGTTTTTCACAGGTAGCGCTTCACAGGTTAGCGTATTAGCATTAGCACTCCTAAGTAGCGCTTGTGCCGTTATTGTGTGGTCAAGATTGTGCTGTGTTAGTTCTGTGTATGGCCGCAGGATTTGGGAGCCTGTTCCTGTTCTTCGGGATTATCCACAAAAACCAAAACACTGTAAACTTCTTACTGGATGTTTTTGAAGTAAGAAAGGTGGAGATTCAATATAGCCTAGTGGCACTGTGGAGTTCATAGTCATATATATGTTTTACATGCAAATCTTGAGGCTACTCTGACAATGTATTCCAGTTGAAACACATCTGATAATCTAGAGGTAAAACGTTTTTGCATGAGGACATGATCACAGAATAATAGCATACTAACATCAACTGGAAGTGCAGTAGAATTGTGTAGTAGCACAGCGATGGGGATTGCAGTGGAGATTTTGAAAACTAATTGCACTGAGGAAAAAAGTACTTCTTCGCTTAACAGCGCTCACACTGTTTGAGTACTTTGGTCTGGACTGGAGCACTGCACCGTTGAGAGATAAGGTAGCTGCTGCCTCCCCTCCCTCGCCCGGGACAAAATGCCTATATAGCTTATGCCTATGTGTCCTTGAGACATTCTGTTACCCAGGCACCATCTTTCAGCTGTAACTCACTGAACACCTGAAAAAGGAGCTGTACTAAACAGCCACCATCACTGAATAGGTTGGTATGTAGCAGAAGAGGAAAGAATAGTACATGTTTGAATTCAGGGAGCTGGGTTCCCCCCCACTTCTGAGATCGCAGGCCGAATAATCTGAACCTTCAAACATTTGCAGGGTTTGATTATTTCCACTATAGACATGGTGTAGGTGAAGGACTACAGAGTGTCCCCCAGAAGGTTGCTGTGATGTGTCCACTTTCCAGTTTGAAACACTTGTCAGGTGCTGGTCAAAATCTCAGGTGCATTCTGCTGTTCTCACAACTTGGCTCGACCCTCTTCATCTTCATCTTCCTCTTCATAGCCTGAGAGGCCTGAGTGCACCAAAAAAAATAAATAAATAAAATAAAATTAGGTTTTTCTTTTCGCCCGGAGTCAGAAGATGAGGACTTGCTGCGATGTTATTAGAAGCACATTAGCTGGCATCTGTGCAGATCTTGCGTTATTAGGCGCCCCCCGAGGGGAGCCGAGAGAGCTAGGAAAATATGAGTTTCTTCTCTGGCCGGGCCCTCAGGCAGGTAGAGGCCGGCTGGCTGGCTGGCTGGCGGGCGGGAACGGGAGCAGGAATAGCGTTGGGTTCGTCTCGAGCCCAAGTCCTCCTCCTTGCTCAAACAAGAGCGGCCCTGTTTGGTATTCAGCAGATGAGCCCGCAGCTGCTCGCTGGCGGACAATGCTGTGCACGTGCTCTCATGATAAATGATTTTTGTAAGATCTGTGCCGGGGAAATAGCTGGAACACATCATGGATTTTCCTCTCCCTGCAATTCCCTGTGCAAAGGGGAATATGATGTGCTGCATTGCTGCAGGTGTGTGGGTGTGGGTGTGTGACAGAGCTGAGGGGTTTGGGTTTCAAGATGTGTGAGGATAGCGAACAGTGCAAAGATCAGAGGTGCATTCAAAATAGCAAGTATTGGATACACACACTGATAACTGCTGACCTAACATGCAGGCTCGTATAATTTCCATTTCTGGCCAGTTTATTTGTTTATAGTCAGCTCAGAGTCTATTCATTTGTACTTGGTGTCCTTGTAGTATTGTAACCACACAGACTTGACCTCTCTCACTGACATTTGGAGAGTCGCTGAAATCGGGAGGGTATACACATGTCCACACAGAACCCTTTACACAGACCCCGGTAGTGATTCCTCGTGTACTTACAGAACCAAACACTGGCCTAAGATCAGGTAGTCAGGAATAGGCAGTTTGTGGCAATGAAATGTTGACAAAGGGTTGTTATTCAAATGGAGCTATCTGGAATGTTTGTTCAGACTTTAAAGCCCAAAGGAGATCTGCTGGCTTCTCTTCGTAGAACTAGAGCACACCTCAGACTTTTACGAACACACACATACACACACACAACACACACATGCTAGAGTGATCTATTGAAGAGTTTGTTTTTATAAGTCAGGCTTCTGCAGAAAGGAGGGAAATTGAAGTGGTGTTGTATCTATGTCTCACCAAGATTTGATCTCTGTTTTATTTGTAGCAAGAATTTATCCATAGCACGAGATGGCAAAAGAGGCCCATGCGTACAATCACTCAGAGAGGAACTTGGTATGAGCAAAACAAAAGCCTGTGTTGGCACCATCATGTAGAAATTGTGATGGAGATCTTGTAAAAATGAGCGGAATTTGGCCTGGCTCGCAGGCTAAAAAAGCTATAGCTTTCTGTCAGTTAGCCCCGAGCTCCTGGATAAGCCTAGCTATCTAACTGACCCAAATACTTCAGCAATAAATGGAAAACAAACAATAACCTCTATTCAAGCGATCGACGTGTTGCACAGACCCATAGATGGAAGCAACATGCTTTTTTTCCGCACATTTACTCAGTAGAGCTACAGGTAGTCTTTTGCATTGAACTGAAAGACACTCCCTGTGGGATAAACTTTGAAGAGAAGTCCCTTGACAAGCTAGATGCTTTGTTCCATCTGTCACTCGTAACCACTTTTGCTCAGAAATGTTGTTGGGTATTATTTACACGATGCTCAAGTGATAGCCTAAAATCCACATCCCAATGGCCACATATGGTCTCTTTTTTTATAGAGCATTAAATGAAACCAGCTTGTGATGCAAACACGCTTCAGTGGGGAAGCAAAAGTGTGTTAATAACATAACTATATCTGTAATGGTAGGCTAGACCTTTCCCCGAGGCCTGGATCTGTGGGGATTTGGGGTAGACCCTTTGGGCTGCTAGGCTTCTGGGTCAGGGTGCTTGGTAGGCAGCCAAAGCTGCTCGCTAACGCTAATGCCGTTGCTTTTGCTAATGCTACCAAGAGCATGCCTGAGAACTTCCTGTGTAGAGCAGTGACCTAGAGCTAAGACTGTTATCTGGGACTGTGTGAGTGTGTGCGTGTGTGTTTTGGAAGCTGTTCCGCTCTATCTGGGCAGGCTGGGAAGAGGCTGGGGCTCCTGATCTGCTTGTGTGTGAGGGAGAAGAATGTGTGTGTGTTTTTTTTGCGTGTGAATAAGCGTTACTGTTCCCCACCCATGGCTCCTTCTTCGGTTGCTGAAATAAAATTAGGTTTCGAGTGTATGGGTGTGTGCGCTTGTCTGTAAGTGGGAGGGGAGACTGGCTGGTATGTTGCATTGAGCTTTATGAATTGCGAGTGGTGAGGCTGTTGTGTGCACATTTGGTAGCGATCCCGAGTGAGAGGGGGAGGTGTGTGTGTCTGTGTGTGTGCGCTCAGGGGAGGTTTCATGGCATAGCAGGAACCCAAGTGTGCACCGCCCAGCTTTTCTCTCATGAAATATTAATGCAGTCTTCTCTCCCTGTGTGTGCTCCCTGCCGCAGCACTGCTAACCTCCTGAAACACTCATTACCTCAACCTGAGCTTGCGCTTGGTGTGTGTGTGTGTGTGTGTGTGTGTGTGTGTGTGTGTGTGCGTGTGTGTGTGTGTGTGTGTTTGTGTATCTGCACGCAAGCACACGTTTATATGTGTGTCTGTGTTTCTGTTTGTTTTCCGCGGTGTGTGTACCGTGTGTCTGTGCACACGCACACAATCCTGCACTTGAACTGCATACCTCCACAGGTAATCCACAGGGGAGAGAGAGAGATGGGTGGGTCCCCAGGCTCCGGTAGCCCTCAGGATGGAGAGTAGAAGGAGAGAGATGGATAGAGAGAGAGAGAGAGAGAGAGAGAGAGGGCGAATCACCCTGACCCGGAGGCCCTGAGAGAGGGCAGGCCGGCGATGGGAGCAGGGCACAGAGCCACAATGAGACAGGCCACTGCAGTCACACCAGGGTCAGAGGGGTCAGAGGGGGGCAAGCATAGGTCAGGGTGCCAGGAGAGGGAGAGAGAAAGAAAGAGGGAAAGCGAGAGAGAGAAGGAAAATGAGAGAAAGAGAGACGTGAGCACATGAAGGAGGCTCTGCTACTGGGTATAAATGCATTATTTATGGTGCAGGGTGGAATCCCCTAGCTGTGAAGGGTGAACTTTGACATGTTTCGGAGGCTTTAGGGGGCTGGGGTGAGTGGGGCCAAGCAGTGGAAGTGGAAAGAAAAAGGAGTGTGTGTCAAATGAAGGACTGACTGAATGTCACTGAAAACTTTCATTCTGTGTGTCTGTCTGTAAGTCTCTATCTGTGTGTGTGTGTGTGTGTGTGTGTGTGTGTGTGTGTAAGCGTGTTGGGTGTTGCTTGTATTGCTGTTGACAGCCACAGGACAGGACATACCTGCTGAATTACAGGCTAATGAGGGGCAGGACGCTTCTCTGTTACCCCTACACACACACACACACACACACACACACACACACACACACACACACCTCTCTAGACATGTTTCAGATTTTTGTCTGCTCACATTCCAGCCCGGCATGCAGTGATTATCAGCACATAATGTGTGTGTGTGTGTGTGTTAACCACGTGCTGTTGTTGGTGTTGCTTCCTTGCCTTTAAACTCTCTGTGAGCAGTGAAAGTTGGGTGCTAAGCTCGACGGCAAAGTCAGCCTGTGTGGTTGCACTTTGCCACGAGCGTTATATTAGCTCCATCTCTTTTGTTTGCATATAAACACAGCTGTTAGCCTAGCCGCTGCGGCTATAAAACATTTCGGGAAAAGTCATTGTTTCCATGTGTTTTAAGTGGCGTCTCGTTTTCTAGAGCTCTGAAGTTGGGCAGCAACACGTCCCGAGGTGTTGTTAGCAAACACCAGTAATAGGGATTGCACTGCGCTGCCTGTGTCTAATACAGTAAGCAGTCAGTAGGCCCAAGGGAACACACACAGGATTAATGCACATGCCCCAATAGCCTATATACCCAGATGGATTAAACTGGTGTGTGGCATGGATTCATTGTGTGTGTGTGTGTGTGTGTGTGTGTGTGTGTGTGTGTGTGTGTGTGTGTGTGTGTGTGTGTGTGTGTGTGTGTGTGTGTGTGCGCATGCACGCAGTGACACCATTCGAACATTCACCAAGTCTTTCCTGTGGAAATGCCATGAGAACAAAAGCCTAAACAACCACTGGCAATGCAAGGGCATTGGCAAGACTATGTGTTTATGCTTGTCTTAGTGCGTGGGTTGTATAGTGTATGTCTGTCTGTCTGTGTGTTTGTGTGTGTGACATCAGGCAAATTCCCAGTTCTTATTACACCCCGGGCAGCCTGCACTCTGTTAAAGATACCATCCAGCCCTGAATAATGCGTGTTGGGGTAAGCGTTGCCTGAGCATGCCCCACATTCATTCATTACTAAATCCACTTCAGCTTTTTCTCCTCCGTCTGAACTTCCATCTCCGCAACGCCGGGCATCTGCCCGCCCACCTTCCCACACACCTCATCAACAATCCCCCAGCAGGCTAATATGCTCACATCATTGCAGCATGTTGTCAAGCAGGCATGTCTAGAATTGTACCCGCCATTAAATTGAACCAGTGTGTCGGCTGTTGCGCCCCAGTCAGGTTTGCCTGCTCTTACTCTGACATGAAGTGCGGACTGAGTCTACGCCTCGCTTGTGGCCTTAAAGGTGCCGTGCCCCTTTAACATCCTCGCCCTTTTGCCTTCACAACAGCGGAAGTTGTCAGGGGTACATAGTCCTGTGTGCTTTGTTTACTCCTGACATGCAGTGCAATGTGTCAGCAATTTATTATCATTATTATTACCTCCTCCAAGGAGCTTGTGTTTTCACCGACGTTTGTGTATGTGTCTGTGTGTATGTGTGTCTGTCTGTCTGTGAGCAAGATAACTCAAAAAGTACAGTTTGGTGGTGATCCGGAACACAATCTGGAATTTGTTTTGGGGTCAGTGACCCCATATTGCCTTGGCAGGGGTCTGCGCTCTCCGAGTGCTTTTGTAGTGATTATTTGTTTCGCTTGTTTCTTTTTGTATTTGTGAGATTGTGAAGGGATCTTGTGTTGGAAAGGATTTTAATTTTAAAAAACCAGCAGGGCACAGGTGTCACCGAGGTGAGAAAGGGGATGGGGGGGATGTTTTTGTGTGTGTGTGTGTGTGTGTGTGTGTGTGTGTGTGTGTGTGGGTAGTTGGTTCTTGTTAACATTCCAGCTTAGTCCCGAGCTAGATTTAGCCTAATCTTTATCAGGAGGCGACACAGAGCGCAAGTCTGGAAGTGTGTAGGCTTTGTAAATATTAATTGGTCATGATTCCCTAATTGCCACAGCCCCCGAGACAAAGTTAATGAACTAGAACTTGTGGCAGGAACCACCTTATGAGGCCAACAGTAGATGACCGATGAGAAAGCTTCCCTTGCCTCGTTGTGTGTGTGTGTGTGTCTGTGTCTGTGTCTCTGTATTTGATGGAAAGATTGGAATCAGTGGTTCAATAAAGGAAAATTTTGGGCCTTGTTTGCTCAGTACATTGATGTGGAGCGCTAATTAAATCTCAATGGGTGGTGATCATCATGTTTACAGATACTCCCTATTAATTTGTGTTTACATAAACGTTGCTGTACGGACAGAGCTACTGACAATTAGGCAGCACACACGCACTCTTGTGTACACACACGCACACACAGACTCAAACATGGATGTTACAAGCTCTCTGTGATAATTTTTCTCTACTCCCTCTCTTCCTTGTCTGTCTCTCCCTCACTCCCTCTCTTTCTGTTTCTCTCCCCCTCTTTCTCTCTCTCCCTCCCTCCCTATCTTTCTCTCTCCTGGTGTCTATCTCTCCTCCCCCTCTGTGGTTGTCCCCTCCTTGTCATCACTCTGCATAACAGGAAGTAGGATATGTGTGATGACGCAACATTTGGGGTGTGTGTGTGTGTGAATGAGTATGAGAATAGCAGAGTGTTCTGGTAGACTGGTTGAGACATTGAATGCGTACCAGAACTGAAACCAGGGGATTTGGACAGACAGCAGCAGCAACAATAGCAGCAGCAGCAGCAGAGTGAGGTGGGACCACAGGCTTAGCAGCCCACGGAGCAGAGCAGAGCAGAGCAGAACTCCCTGGGTGTGAATGACATGCATTTGAGATGTTGACAGACTGGGCCGTGCTTTAAAATAGGCCTCCCACCACTCACTAGGCAGACGACTGCTGACACAAATAATGGTGTTTCACAGGCGGCCCATTAGTGGTTATGCTTGTGCCTGCATGAACATTTTAATGTGATTGGAAATATTGCCTCTATTAAGCAAGGTAGTTTTGCTGTGAGTAAGGTACACAGATCTTTTTATTTTTCGGTTCACATAAAAAAGCACATTGTGCTGTCCACACGCAGTTGCTCGCTCCCATGGTCTGTTGAGTTGAGGCTTTATGGCCTATTATTTTCTCAATTAATGAGTGTTAGGTTTGTTAGGTTTGGTGTTACATTAACGTTTTAATTAAATAGGCCTAGATACCTTAGGCTAGTGCCTCTTAGTTCTTTGAATGGAAGTTGTCAGAAAATAGGTTAAACTAAATGTCTATTTTCAGATCTGCATGATAATAAAACATTTTGAATTAGGCTTGCTATTTTGGTTGATTGCAAGATTTCTGGGAAGCTAAATTTAGAATGTTTACTAGACTTAACATTTTGGAAAGTTGAAAGTCGTATTTTAATGTGAGTCAGGGCATATCAGTCACTAAGAATGGAGATCTGGTTTCAGACTCTGATAGTCTAGGCTCAGCATCTCTAAGGATGGCCTGAAGGTCTGCCTGTCCCCTTTGTAGAGTTTGTCTTCATGCTTGTTTTTTTTCCTCTCTGCCTTGTTTTCCTCCTATTTTCTGTGTGTGTGTGGGCGCGTGTGTGTGTGTGTGTGTGTGTGTGTGTGTGTGTGGTCCTCTGAGGGTGGCGAGGAGTGTAATGGGTTGACTGTAGGGCAGCATCCCCTGGGTGGCCTTATAAAACATCTGCATGTGAGTGCATGCGAGAGTGTGCTTGTGCATACACCAGTAAGCGTGTGTGTGTGGGCCCTCGCAACACTCCGCAACCCTAGGTGAGAGGGGAGGGAAGTAGTGGTCAGGTCCTTAACCTCCAATAGCCCCAACACACACACACACACACACACACACACACACACAAAAGCAGGCATTCCTTTTCACCATGTTGCAAACAAACAACATGCAATGCTGGGCCATGCAGACCATGTTGACTGTTGAGCGCTGGCTTAGTGTACGAGTCAACTAACCACAGACAAACTTTGGCCACAGCTCAACTCCAAATAGCAATGCTGGAGTCTCATCTTGAGTTAAGCGTGTTCTGTCTGGACAATAGGAGAATTTCAGCCCTTTGCGAGGAGCAGATTGGGTATCTTGGCAAGGACAGAGCTGTGCACGTCCCTTAGCAGATGGTAGTCTTTCTGAGTCTTTTTAATGGTATTTCGCTCTCTCAGGAACATGTTTAAATGAAGAAGGCTGTTTATCATGAGCACACACTTCCCAACCATATTCTGTGTGCTTAGCATTGTTAAAAACATAAAGAATGGTTGAGCATACATTCATTCATTCATCCATTCATTCATTTATTATTTATCATCTCCTGTTCAACATGAATTCAACATTCCTCTAACTCAGTTAGGAGGCCCATTTTATCCTCTCTTTGGAAACATGTGATCTCCTCTCTCCCCTTATCTTATGGTCGTTTCTCGTTCAGCTAATTTTCTGTGTTCAGTTGGTGGTGGTGCTACTGCATTAGTCTAGGTGTGTAGGGCGTCATTTTCCGAGGCTCCCCTCCTGTCTTTGGCTCCATGTCTCCCCTGCGTCCACTCCTTAACCTGGCACCCCACTGGTGGTGATCTGGACGTCGGCCCACGTTACCATGTAACACACACCATCTCACACCGCCCGTGTGTCTGTGCTGAACACACACATACACTCATCTGAGCACTGAGCGTGGGGTGAGATCATCTCACCTGGAGGTGGTGGAGGTATCGGCAGTCATCTCAGAGGCCCTCAGCCAAGAGACCTCTCTCAGCAGCCTGTGAAAATGGATTCAAGTGTCACATGTTTCCACTCTCTCTCTCTCTCTCTCTCTCTCTCTTTCTTTTTCTTTCTCTCTCTCTTTCTCTCTCTCTCTCTCTCTCTCTCTCTCCAGGCATGCACACAGCCTCACATTCACTGATACTCACACACATACACCACACAAAAGCACACACAGACATGTTTGTCCGATGGATATGTGTGTGTGCATGTATATGGCCTCCATACTGACTTGTGAGTATGGTAAACTGGTAAGCCTTTACATGCATCTCATGAAGAAACAGGAGGTGTGAAATTTGCTAATACCACCCAGCCCACACCACTAGTGTGTGGTCAAATTTCTCTCACTCACTGTCTTGTTCTTTCTTTCACAGACACACACACACACATACACACTGTGGTCTGGCTTCAGAGGGTTAATGTCCTCTAATTTCACAGCTGGTGCTCCTGGGCTTTGCATGTCATTCACAGGAAGTGATGTCATCCCTACCACCCACATCACCACAACCAGCTTCCCCCTCTCTCTTGCCATGTGGTGCGTTGCTAGGCAACCGGCTAAGTCACATTGTGGTGCAGATTAGCAAAGTGTAATTTCATCTGGAGCGGACGAATGAGAAGGACAAAGAGGCAGAGGACAGGACACAATAGTTTGTGTGTGTGTCCACAACAGATGGGCATCTGTAAATTACCACCTATGCACTCCTGCACACAGTTTTGCACACAAATGTGTGTGTGTGTGTGAGTGTGTGTGTGTGAGTGTGTGTGAGTGAGTGTGTGTGTGAGAAAAACTGAGGAAGGAGAGAAGGGATATCGGTCTCAATCTCTACATCAGCAGGTAATCCTGTGCCCACAGTTACTCATATTATTTATTTATTTCTCCTGCTCTGGTGCGTGTGAAGAGCTGTTTACGTCTTGATGTGGCGTTTTACGTCAGCGCTGCAGCGGTGAGTCTGGCCTGTGGACGTAGAGATGCTGACCTGGCCACTGCCCGTGGCAGGACGCCTCCGTGCCCACTCCACTCAGGGTAGAGTGCTCCAGTGGGCAATCATGGATGTCTGATCTCTGTGCTATCTGTTCGCTCCATCCACGAGCCAAAGTAGGACATAGGTCATCCACTCTCTGTCTCGTGCTCTTAGCGAGTGGATTTGTGTGTGTGTGTGTGTGTGTGTGTGTGTGTGTGTGTGTGTGTGTGTGTGTGTGTGTGTGTGTGTGTGTGTGTGTGTGTGTGTGTGTGTGTGTGTGTGCGTGCGTGCGTGTTTCTCTCTTCTCCGTCATCTCCCCCCTCCATTGCTTTGTCTCATCCTCTGTCTGTGTCTGCTCTCTCTCTCTCTTTTCTCTAGCTTCCCCCGCTCCCTTCATTTTCCTCTCTCACTCTTTCTCCCTCACCCCTCCCCCTCTGTCTGTCTCCCTCTATTCACCCTTCACCCTCTCTCTCTCTCTCTCTCTCTCTCTCTCTCTGGTAATGGCTAGAGGCAGCAGGCTGCTGTGTCACCTCAACCCATCTGACGAGGGACTGGCATGGCATGCTGGTCTATCTGTCTGTCTGTCTGTCTGTTTGTCTGTTGGAAGGAAGGTAGCATGAAAGAGATTATGGCACCACCACTGTATTTGCACACGCTAGATGGCATGAGGTAGCGTGCCTCTGGCTTTGAGAAAGATGAGAAGGAAATGGGGTGGGGGTGAGAGAGAGCAGGAGGAAAGGGTGAAGATGGAAGAAAGAGTACATGCCTAACATTGTGAATCTCAATATTCTCTCAACCATTCTTTATTTCTTTTGTGATATATGCACAGACATAAACAAACACACACAAACACATACAAAGGTGGGGGCTGGTTGGGCAAGATTCTGTTTTCTGTGTGTGTGCGCTTGATCTTAGGGTATGTAGGTCATTTAAAACTAACCCAAAGCTACGCTGTACCTGCTCAGAGAGACGTATCTGCTTTCCACACACACACACACACACACACACACTCTCATTTCTGTGGGGAGATGGAGATGGACCATTAGGTGGAACAGCTGGTATTACTGAATCTACACATACACATTCCCACTCCACACACACCACAAACCACACTCACTGACATTTCTACATACTGACATCATTTTATACGTCACAATCATAGCTGTAGTAGTCATTTTTGCCCACTGCACGTGTGTGTGTGTGTGTGTGTGTGTGTGAATGAGTGTAGCTTTCCCTCTCTCTCTAACGACTGTCAACTGTGTCAGTTTGTGCCTGTGCATCAGCTGAATATGACACTCAGTCAGTTCCACACAGGTAATACTCTCTGTGTGTCTGTGTGCATCTGTCTTGGAGGGCTTGCCAAGAGTTACACAAGCCCCTGACCCTTTAACGGACTGACATTCACTCTCTCTCTCTCTCTCTCACACACACACACGCACACTTACTCCCACAGAGGTGTCTAGCCTAGCAGCACAGGAAGCTCAGAGGACTATTAGTTCCCTTTCTCAGTGGTGAGGCGGTGGCCTGTTGAAGAGGACTAGGCCAGTGCCTCTCCTAGTGTTTTATGAGGAGAACTCTCTCCAGTACTGCTTTTCCACTTACAGGAAAACTAGATTTGGAAAACAGACCATTTAAAACCCCTACGCCCCCCCCAATCCAATTTTGTAAACCTGTTCCGAACCTGTATCTGCCATACTTAAAACCGCAAATTTGAGGCATTAACCTTTTTCTATGCGGTAGTATTAGCTTATCTTGTATTTGGTTTAGTGATTTAGAAAAACGCTGTTTGGTTTCAGTTGTTGCTTCCGCTCCTGAATTAGCGTAGGCCTATTCAGCACAAGGGAAGTGCTGAAAGTCGGTGTGGCCTACAGAGAAAGTGGAGTTCTCTCTCTCTCTCTCTGTGTGTGTGTGTGTGTGTGTGTGTGTGTGTGTGTGTACACCTGACCCAGGATGACCTGGTTGGACTTTAAATGCTATAATCATCACCTAGAAATGCCAGCATATTTTACTAAATGTGTCTAAAATGTAGGCTACAAATATTTTTGTTACACATATAATGTGACGTTTTGGAAAAAAATTAATTAGACCTTGCGTCCGACCCGACCCAAACCCATACACAGTTGAATATTTTTACTCCCATTTCATCAAAATTTGCGGGTCACCAGTTGTACTCAAACCTGTGCAGGACTCTGATCTGCATTGGGTGTATGGCCTTCTAGGACTAAAAGTCACACGCTAGGCCTACTGCCTGTGTAGTGGCCCATTTTGGGAGGGTGTTGGGTAGCTTTAAGTGGTGTAATCCAGGGTGCCATTGAAGCCTGATTTGTCATTGCCAGCCCAGCTGTTCATTGAAATACTTAATCAGTAGAAGTATAATGAGTCATTTTCCATTCAGACATCTTTTGCAAATTAGAAGTTGGCATTGCATAGCTCTCATGGCCAGGTGGGCAGGCAAGGTCTTCCACAGCAGTATGGATGGAGAAAATTATTGTCCCAGAGGCTGTTTTAATTAGTCACCATGTTCTCATTTAATCATAATAATTGTGGTGAAATTTTGTCAAACATAAAATTATAAGTAGAGTTGATTAGACTGTGGAATAATGCTTTGAAATTATGTCATTGAAATGATCAAGTTAGTCATCAAGTCAGGATTTTGCTCTGAATGCCAAACCACAGAGGTCCACTGATAGACCAGTAGGTGATCCAGACTGAGCAGCCGTGCCATTGAGACTACAGCGAGGTGAAAGCTACCTAATGCTAGCATAATGCCTGTTATTCGCACAGTAGGCCTGTTATGTAGGTCTGTATTGACTCCCTTTGTAGAAAGGCTGCAAGGAATCAGATTTTTTTTGTTTTGAAAGTCAACTGAACTGCACAGTTTTTGTTTTGAAAATACATGTCCATGTTGAGTGTGTAAATGAAGCTCAAAATACAAAATGGTACATTTATTTAGAGTAATTGTGTGCTCTGACTGATATACTGTGTGTGTGTGTGTGTGTGTGTGTGTGTGTGTGTGTGTGTGTGTGTGTGTGTGTGTGTGTGTGTGTTTGTGCGTGTTTGTGCGTGCGAGCAGCTTGCTAATGCTTGACATTTGGAAGGTGGTACTCAATGCAGCGATTGTGCTCTCCGCGGCCTGGCCTCTCTGGCTTCGATCGGCTCCTATAAATCAGGTTAAAATGGCGTTAACAGTAGAAGTGCACATATTGATTTGAAAATACTGTGCACATTCAAATTTGCCACTCTGTTTCTAGCTGTCCTCAAAATTACCATTGGCACAGATTGGAGAGGGCGCTGCCAACCAAAGCAGTCATCAATCACTGTGAGCTAGTAATTAATAGCTGTGCATCCCCCAGCAATAGCAGTCCCCCAATGTCCATCCATAACTGTGTAAGTCCCAGTCTGTCAGAGAAGCAGACGTTTAAAGAAGTCTCCCACAGCTGTCACTGCACATAGGATATCCAGGGGATGCTATTCACATTAGCATTGTCATGGCTAGTTTGCTACTCTGTACGGCATTGTGTTGTTATTACCCGTACTGTGTGGCTAGTTGATTTCATCAACACTCCCATTACTTTGGCAAGTTTGCCATTCAGCTAACCATACTGTTGCTTTAATTTGGCTAGCTGACTAGCCGATTGTTTTGACCCTGTCAGCAGCACTGTGCTGTTCGTCAGCAGAAAATAAACCGTAACAGCAAAGTCCCGTAGGACCTTTATCATTATTTTTTGATACACAATGTAAGGATGAGAGTTCTATGAGAAGGAGGTGGTGTTTAGAGGGGTACGGGAAGGGATACTGGTACAGGCTGGCCATGAGGCGACCACAGACCACACTTGCGTTTTGGGACGGTTGGTGTTTGTTTGTGTGTTTAGGGGTCGGTGCGATACCCGAGGAGTGTGGCTCTGCATATTTACACCCCATTACCAGTTATCACACACAGGCCACACACACACCCTGCTGCCAGCCTGACTCCCATACTGATGCGCTCATCTGCAGAGGTGCCTCTGTGCATGTGTTTGTGAGTGTGTGCATGTATGTGTTGTTTGTTTGTGTGTGTGTGTGTGTGATAGCGGGAGCAAATTTAGCAAATTAGAATTCCTTATTTATTTAAAAAAAAAAAAATCCCATTTTTTTCTGAGGCCTCTTTCTGTAACCTATCTGCTCTGGCATGGCTGTGCTTAGATGGAGTGCAACCTCTTGTAGACAATACCGCTCTGATCTCTTTCTCTCTCTCTCTGTTGCACTCTCTCTTTCTCTCACTCTCTCGCTCTCTCACACCCTCCCGCTCCCTCTCCTTCAGATCCATTGTATTAGAATCGTCCCAGACGGATGGGCTTCAGTCACACTTGAAAGTGCCAGAACAATGGCTTACTGTACGCTTGTTGTTGCGCTCGTGGGTTGTGGGCCTTTCCGCTTTAAGGTGCGCCGGCCCCGCGCATTCTCCAGCAGTATTCTAGAATCCTATGTGGCTGACGGTCAGGCAAGCTGCGGTCGGTGCCGACAGCATTCGATCCCCCCGAAAATGGCAAATTCAGTAGGCCCTGCTGATGATGGCGTAAACTTTGAGAATAATTCATTTAATTTCTCTGCCCGATTGCACTTTCAACTTAAAATGGTGCAGTTTCCATGTTAGCAATAAGCACTCCTTGTTCGTTTTTTCATTGTGTTGTAGCTTGAATGTTATCCTCTTTTGTAAGTCGCTTTGGATAAAAGCATCTGCTAAATGCCTAAATGTAAATGTAAAAAGTAGAGAACAGACAGTTTTCACATCAGCATGGTGCTTTATCTTTTGTTTCATTGTTTTATTGTTATTATTTCTGGGTTTTAACTTCATGTGCTTCTGAATGGATGCTGCACAGGCATTTTAGAAGTGACTCCTCTTCCCTTATTAGAAGCAAGTTGAGTAGGAGTGTGTGGGTGGATGCTTACATGCATTTATATTTATTTTATATTTTTGGATTGATTTTAACACTTTAAAAAGAGAAGGGCGGGACGCATAAACATGGAGTACTGCAAAGGCTCCGCTGGTCATTTATTTAGCACAACACAGAACCAGGGTCCTATTAACAGACATGCATAATTAACTGGCCTTCCAGTTTGCATAAGGAATAGCCAGGCATGGAGTACAGGAGTCTGACTCTGGAGTAATGACTGTGTGTGTGTGCATGTGCGTGTGTGTGTGTGTGTGTGTGTGTCCAGTTTGCATAAGGAATAGCCAGGCATTGATTAGAAGAGCCTGACTCTGTGGAGTAACTACTGTGTGCGTGCACATGCGTACGTACACATCTGCAGGTCTACACTCACATGCAACTGACTTGTTTCCAGTGTGTGTGGTTTCTTCTTCCCCACAGCGTGGGATGGTATTTCCCCAGTCTGGGATGTGTGTGTGTGTGTGTGGAGTTGCTCACAGGTTGGTCTCTGTGTGTCTGTGCTCTCTGCAGGAAGATCGTCATCAAGATCGGCAAGAAGAAGAAGCGGAAGCCAGAGTCCTCAGAGGAGCTGTCTGAGGATGAGCCTCCACCACCACGGCGCTCCAAGGAGGACGACTCAGTCAGTACACACACACATACATACATACACACACACACACACGCACACACACACACACACACACACACATACATACATTGACTAGAGATCTTTTACTCACATGTATTTTACATGGGTGTATGCAAGTATACAGACAGATGCATGCGCGCACACACATACGTACATACATACATACGTACATACACACATACATAAATGCACACATCCACACACACATGCATGTGTAGGCTTTCATCTTACAGTACACCCCCCCTCTGTGTGCATCTGGTTCTGATTTAACTCTTCAAGGCTGAGGGGCTGAAGGATACTCCATATGCAGGCCCCTATCAATGCACACACACACACACACACACACACACACACACACACACACACACACACACACACATAATCACTCCAACATGAAAAGGTTGACGCAGTGCTGCAGCCAGGAGCCTGAGGCGCCAGTGCATCCCTGGCTGGCTGGGCTGTGCAGTGCTGTGTTTGTGTTAGCGGAGTGGAGAACACTTTGGGAACACGTGGGTGTGGGTGGGTGTGGGGGTGGGCGGTGTCCACTACTCAGTTACTGTATGTCAGTAATGTGCACAGTCACAGACTGTCTCCAGCTATTGAGAAACAGGAGATGAGTAATCTCTCGCTTTCATGCTCATGGTCTCTCTCTCTTTCTCCTGCTCTCTCGCTCTTTCTCTCACGTTCTCTCTTTTTCATGCTTTCTTTCTCTGGATCAGTATCTTCCTTCATTCTCTCCTTCTCTCTTTATCTCCTTTCTCTCTCTCTCACATTCTCACTATATTTCTCTCTCTCTCTCTCTCTCTCTCTCCCTCTCTCCCTTTTTCTTTTCCCCGTACTCCTCCCCTCTTCCCCTGCCTCTTTAGATATAATTATCCTCATTAAATGGCACCCAGACTTAATTAAAATGGTCTGGTGATGACTCATTTAGGTTGATATTTTCTCCCTCCATGCTAGGGCTGGGGCTTGCCGCTCTGACAGCCGTGAGCGATGTCACCTATGGAGGCAACACACACACTCACATACTCACACACACTCGTGCCTTCCCACCTACACGACTCGGTCATATACGCCATTCAGGGGATATTCTCATACACACTTGGTGTGTATTTAGCCCAACTGTGCTATATTT